>JAGDQP010023471.1:0-27715 GCA_022664845.1 Lepisma saccharinum
CATCAACATTTCCACCACAACCTTCTCCTCCCAATCTGGGGTTGGCGGCCTTCCGGCTGTTGTGTGCTTTGATCCGTGTCCCCAGGATAAGCATACTTTTATTTTCCCTTGTTTAGTGTACTGCAAAAACTAAATAATTTTGCTGTTTGTGATATTGTTTTTGTGTGGCAAGCGAACCATTTTTCGGACATTTCAAAAAACTCGAAATTTCAAACTTCATTATGTCCAGCCTACACCAGCCTGGACTACTTAAGCGCGAAATCAGATAGTCAAACCTTAGGTAGTAATCCGTTCTACCTGAGACACCAGTGAAAGATAAAGCAGAGATAAATAAATACTTCAACACCGAGTTGAAACAAGGAAAACAAAGGGCTAAAACTAAGCATCGTAGAAGAAGTAAACGCATAATGGTAAAAGATGCAGACGGAAGGAGAGAGTTCTACAAAATCTCTACGAGGTGTTAGGAAAGAGCCACATAACCGGGAAACAAAACAAGGGACATATAGACTAGGTACGCCAACGCTGAGTTCTGAACATTCAAACAAAAGGAAGATAACTCCAGAACAAGAAGAAGAAATTGGCTAGTGGAATAGAGAAAAACGAAATTGAAGACCTCAGAATCCGCCAAATATTCTTTGAAGGAAGGATAATGGAGTTGGAGAAAATCCAAGCAAGTTGGGAAAACGAAATGAAAGGGTAAAAACTGTGAAATCATGTTGGCACAGATTCAACCCATATTGGATGAAAGGGAAACCGAACTCGACAAACAAGAACGGAACATAAGCCAACTGAAACATGAATGTATCCAAGGTAGTCTTCGAATGAACGAATTTGAAATAACTAACGAACAGATTGAGAGGAGCAAGGAAGAAGTAGAATTGAAGATGCGTGAAATTCAGGAAGATATAAAGAAGATTTGAACACAAAATGGGACACTAAAAACAACAAAGGGCCGATGTGTAACCACCGCTCAGGACAAGCTCAATAGAGATACAGCTACGATCTCATAGAAGACAAGCCTAATTGAGTCTAACAAGAGGAACTCAAAACCAACGATCGTGATTAAGCCAATAGAGAGAACTTCAAGGACATTAGGATGAGCCTAACCAAAATCGTATCAGGCATAAATATTCATGCCAAGACGGCGCTCATCCTGCAAATAGCAGCCGTGCACGAAGAAGAGAAAATAAGAAAACAACTTAGGCCCATGTGTATACATATGATATGAGGCACTAACGTAAATGATTTCCTGGTCGTCACGACATGCCTGAACAACCACGGCTAAGGATAGATTGCGGCAGATTGTTGTAATGATGCTTGGTGCGGCAGCTGTGGAGAGAAAGGACATAAGAAGATAGACTTCAAGGACAATGAAAAGAAAATCTGCATTCCTTGTAACTCAAGGAAAAAGCTGTGAAGGGACAAAATTCAAAATGCCCACAATATAGCTGGTGTTGCAGCGCATCATAGATCAATTCCACTAGGTCCTGTTGCCCTGAAAGATCTGAGACAACACCACCAATCGCAAGAAAGAAAAAAAAAATGCAGGAAAAAACGAAGCCTCGAGAGATGTTTCAAATTTGACAATAAAGAATTGCTGACTGAAGACAATACTAAACTTACCGAAAACATCCTTGAAATCAAGATTGGACATATAGACATGGATTTAGAAAATCAAGTAATACCTCAATACATAAATCCGAAGTTAACAACTCTTCCAAGACGATTTTCTCAGACGGTGCCCTTATCGCACGATGGATGTAATCTGGACAACCTTGAATACTACTAGATCGACTTCGAGAACAACAAATACCTAGAAATATATATATCGAGAAATAGATATATTTCTGCAAGTTCTTAAATGTCAAGTCGTCCAGGGTAACATTCGTAGAGGAATTGTAAATGACAATGAACTTATTTTCGACCATGAAACACGGAAAGAAAATTGAAATTATCATACCAGCTATAGAGATTGGACTCTTGTGTTCGGATCCTCGGGGATGTGCTACTGCACCTGAAGAAGTAGAAACACGGTATGGAAAGTGTAGGTCTTGTAATGATAATACAGAACCAGCAGCTTTACGGAAATGTCATAAAGAACATGGAACACGCTAAATGCCACGGAAGTGGAAACGGACAAAAACGGAGATCCAAGGAATTGAGATGAAGAGGAACGACAGGGACCAAACAGAGAACGAGCGACTATCTGCAGAAATGAAGGGGAGGACGGAAAGACGAAGAAAAAAGTATGAAAGGCTTGGATACCGAGGTAGTATAAGAAAAAATACAAACAAAAACAGTAGCTCTTAAACCACTTCGCAGGACGTGGAAGTAGAGGGTACGCTGAGGAAAAAGAAGAGGAGGTGACAGGGAGAGGCGAGGCTAGAATGATGAGTTTTAACCCAAATTAATTTTATGAAAATCCAAACAAGGGATACATCCTATCGAAACTTCAGGAGCCGTTACTACAGACAACAGCTCTTAGGATCGTTGTAAGAAATATCCACCCGAATGGAAGAACAATAACGTTTCCGATAATTGAAGAAGTTGACAGGAATAACCTACGTTCCAATGGAATAACCACGGACCAACAGGATCTATTGGAAATGGTAGACAATGTGTTTAAAAAGAGAAATTAACCTTTTCAACTAAATAATGTCTACAGACAGTTTGTTATGGCATATGGAAGTAAAGCATTTGTGCCAACGGAGAGATTTCCTGCATGCTACGTCCACCTAAGACAACCGTTAATATTCAAATTTGTCCAGGTTAACTTGGATAGATCACGCCTTGCTACCCATGAACTTAGGATACACTGTGAAAAAGTGAAGGTGGACGTGGCATGAATTCAAGAGTCCTATATAAGTAAGGGGAAAATACCGGGCATGCGGATAGAAGCCGTGACATTGATACCAGAGGTTCCGGGTCCAATGGTCGTTGTGTTAAGCTTCAATAACAAATTGGATCGTAGTGTATTCCAAATACACATGTCAGTGGATACAGAAATACAGCCTAAAACTTCGAAAACAAAAATAACCATTGTCAGCTTCTACTGCTAGTTCTCTATGACGGACATCATTTTAGTAAATAAGCTGGAAAATATTTTTGAAGGGTTTTATGGGGAATTTACTTATGTTAGGTGATTTTAGTGCTAAGTCTCTGCTCTGGCCCTGCTCTGGAACAGAAAATAACTAGCAACAGGAAACCTTTCAGGACCCCCAAAAAATGA
The DNA here is from genome assembly GCA_022664845.1 of Lepisma saccharinum. Taxonomy (NCBI): domain Eukaryota; kingdom Metazoa; phylum Arthropoda; class Insecta; order Zygentoma; family Lepismatidae; genus Lepisma; species Lepisma saccharinum. Next base: position 3,230 of record JAGDQP010023471.1, read on the forward strand.
TAAACTTACACGAAGACTAAAAGCAAGTAGAATTTATAAAACAGCCTGGGACCGAAAACTGAAACTACAAAGATTAAATAAATATCGGCAAATAAAACAATAATTTGAATGATAACTATTTAAAAACAAAAGGAAGATCTTTTAAAAGTTCGTGGATGAAAACCTATGCAAGGACTTTTCGGGCCTGCAAGATAGCAATGCAAAAAATAAAAAAGATAGATAATGAATACATTTAAAAACACAACGAAAAGTTTTCGATGAATTGGCAGCAAACCATTGAGCTTACATTTACTAAATTATTTCCAGATGATAGTGAAGGCAATGACAACAAAGAACACTCAAGAATCAGACAACAAGTAAGGTAATCCCCAGAATCAAGCGAAGAGCAAGAACTACAAACCATAACCAATGAAGAAGTAAAGGCCGAACTAAAGTAACTAAAATCAAACAAGGCACCGGGTTAAGACGGAATAAAAAACGAAATCTATAAATCTTTAGAGGAATTTTGGGCGCGGAATGCATACGTCAAGGAAGTTTCCCAGTAACATGGGAAAATGCAAACGTCATTATGTTGCATAGGTGAAGTATTAGCCGAAGACGAATCCTAGATCATACAGACCGATATGCTTACTTAACGTAATCAGCAAAAATTTTTAAAAAGTATTAGTTAACAGAATTAAGGACAACAGAGAAAACTTACAACACTGTAACCTACAAAATGGCTTTCGTCTGTGTAAATCAACTGAAGATACAATAAATGAATTCTGCAAGGCAGTAAATAGGTTGAAACAGTAAACAGATGATTGCAAATACGTCATAAGGTTCTTCTTTGACATTGCCGGTGCATATGATAACGTGTGATGACCATCAGTATTGAGGGAACTGAAAAACATTCGGCTTTAACCAAACATCTGGAAAACAATAAAAAATTCTTCCAAAACAGAACAACAGAAATAGATACGGCTGATGGTGTCATGAGTAAGGCTCCGACGAAAAGACGCCCAACGGGCTCAGTGCTCGGGTCAGTTGTGTGGGGTCTAATGTTTCATGCACTTCTGGAACTGCTGAAAGGACTGGAAGAAGTGCAGCTGGTCGTGGGATATGCTGATGATCTGACGTCGTAATGAAGGACAAAAGCAGGAAATATTTTCAAGATAAGGCAAGCCATATTATTGGAAGGATGACATCGTGGTGCGAGAAAAATAAACTAATAATATCAGCAGAAGAAACACTATATGTAATATTTAAGGGTATCTGAATTTCAATAGGGGACTAATATGAAGATAGAATAGAAAACAATTGAAAAGACAAAAAGAGATAAAACATCGATGCACTATTGGATGAAAATTACATTTTAGATCCCATAAAGCAAGAATAAAAAATAAAGCTATTAATATATCATATAAAATTATAAATTTCCCTACCATCGAGTATAGAACACCATTAAATATCATACGAATGTTGGATATGCCGCCAGCACTTGATGCCACCGGATGGATGATATAAGACAAATACAAATTATCAACAGATCTCAAAGACAAATCTTATTCCGTCTTACAGCAGCCTATAGAACCACTTCGGTGGAGGCATTCCAACTAGCGACGGCGACCATATCCATGCATCTCCAAATTAAAAGGGTGGGAGCCGCTTACTGGTTAAAGAAAGGATGAGGAGATACAATTATGGACATCTTACATCTGGCAGCAGAAAGTAAAGTAAAAATTCAATAGATACTGAGCAGTGAGTGGCAAAGATTCTACAATGAAACATCTAAGGTTAGAAGAGTGTTCAGCATGTTCACGGACGTGGCACAGTGGGCAAACATGAACCCATAACTGGGAGGAAGTCTACTTGAATTCGTTACCAGTCATGGGCCCTACCGTCAGAGACTGACGGATTTAAAACTAGTTGAAGATAATATGTGCAGCGTCTGCGGGGTGATTGCTTTCCCGAACCACGTGGTCCCCAGATGTAGAGAAACAGAAGAACTGGTTAAAGACCAAATAGCCCTCCTGGGGGAAAGACCCGTCACACAGGTTCTTAGAATACCATTAGTAACATCAAATGTTCAATCGTTAAAAATATACAAACAATTCTATTTACGCTATGAATGTAATATATTTCACTAGTACACTTGTACACGAGAGAAAATTTACGTACACCTTTGTCCCTTATGCATTCTTGGCTCACATCAAGAAAACTTAAATTATACTACAAATCTTTATCAGGGGTAGTCCAAATATAGATTTTTAAACTGTATAATTTTAACAAGAACTACTTGTTAAGAAAATTCGTTGATAATCAAATAATGTCAGTATCCCCATAATCGAAAGAAAGAACCTTTTTTCGCAAATAGAATGAAAATTTAAAAAGAACGTTGTTTACGGCGTTCAACATTTCTGTTTCATTTAAATCACTAGATGGAATATGATTTTTCATGCTTATTTTGATTTTTCTTAATTAAACCATCAAAATACTTCATCAGTGGAGAGTTCTTCAGAAACAATGCTACCTTACAAGCATTCAACGGAAAACCTGAATGAAATGGAATAAGTATAATTGATGTATAGTCCATTTGTCATATATAAAAATAGTTGACATGCTAAAATGTCTTCAAGATACAGACACGATTTTAAAATGATACCAATTTGGACAAAATCCGTAATGTGAAAACGTGCAATCATTTTAATGGTGTCTATAATCACCTACTGTATGTGGTTGTTGTTAAAACCATGTTTTTTTTTTATTTTTAAATGGATCCGTAATTTGCTATCTAGTTGTATTTATTAACGAAATTAATGGTAAGTTATTCTCGTTCATCGACAATCCTTTATTAGGTTTGAGGATTAATACTGCCTGAGAACAGTGAAGATAGATTAATTCGTTATCTTAGTATCGATTGAACAATTGTGTTAGCATTGCTACCATTAGATTGCTGAATATTTTGTAACATCTGACTGCTAGTCCGTCTATGATTGAGAATTCACCCCCATTCATAATTTATGGGGATTCTAAAATTTCTTGTTCTGGATATTTACCTATATTATCCTGTTGCTGTATATTTAATTCCGGCTATGTATTATCGACGATTTACGCGAACTAGGTGTCATGAACGATGGGATGCTGTGGTTCTCAATAAATTGAAGTAAATTACACTTACTTTTGCTCCATGGAAATCTTATTTCCAATCTAAAAGGCTCGAAGAATTAATTTATACAACATACGGACAGGGCAAGGTCGCATTTCTCACAGTTTAGATAGTAATATATGCAATGAGATTTAAGTATTTGTCACGTGGTTTTCTAATGTACTGGATGTAATTATCTTAGACAACGTTATTACATTTCCAATCACACATCGTCAGACAAGACTATGATGTCCTCGGGATATTTTATATATGTTCAAGATAAAGGTCACGGAATGTCTTATGAGTATGGAATTACGTTTCATCTTGTAGTGTTATATTATAATCTGAAGTGTTATTTACTAGAATTATGTTTTCAATTTATCCTTAAACATTTTACGCCTCTGTTGTTTTCTAAATTTAGTACTCGGTCTTCACGCTACAAAGTTTAATTATTTCTTAAGGACTTCTACATGTTAGATTTTATTTGATTTTATAGCGTCTTTAGTATCTTAAGTGCTAAGCTTAAATGTGAGAACGATAAGGGTTGTGCGTATTGCGACGGGTAAATGCCTTAATGCTGTTGCTGCCCACACAATGTTATATTTATGATCGTATTAATAAATTTGTAGTGACATCTTATTATGAAAATTTAGAATAGGTAAATACCAAACTTTCCGATGTTAAACCTGGGTACAAATGCTTCATAAAATGCCAACGTAAAATTTCCGTTAGATATATTGACATAATGATACTAATTTCGGCAAACATTTGCTTCAGATCATTTCTGAAATTTCTCTACACTCCTTTTGGGGCAACATTTGTTACCGCCCATACAATTAATTTTATCTTTATCTTGGGGCAACATTTATACCTATTTCAGAAGCCATTAATATATATATAAGTTTTATTAGAACATGCTTGAAACTTTGGCAGTGATGTGTTGACTAAACTCTAATATTAATAAAATCGAAATATAAAGCTATAAATTCCATATTATCACACTTTAAGTACATTTTAGTTCCATAATGTCCCGAAATGTTTTTCACGATGACTAATATTGCTCTCTTTATTTATTGATATATTATCTTTCTTCCATCTATGTCATATTATTATATACTGTTTGGGTAGAAACTTACGCAACCCGTTATATCAAAGTGCGTAACTCTTAAAGAACAAACATATTTACATAATTTTTGCACTGAAATATAGCTCTCTGTATTCAGTAATTTTAGGACCATAACAGTAGAACTTCAATCATCATTCAGGGATGAAATCAAATGAATGTAATGATTTATGATTTTTTAAATATGCATATTCATTCAAAAATATTTATTATATTGCAATTTTTCCCATTATCATTAGAAACCTGCATTACCGTTTATACTTTACGAGAGAGACAGACAGAGAGAGAGCGAGAGAGATTTCCTTAACCTAAAACATTGAAAGTTGTAACGAGTTTCTCTATTTTTAATAACATTTGAGCAGGTTTCTTTGTTGCGAAGAACTAAAAATATATTATTTTATTAAAATTTACTTTTATTGATCATTTTGTAACTCATATTTCTAATAATTATTGTTTTCCAACTATTTTTTCTACGTCGATCCTGTTGTTCAATACCATGACCGTTTGGTTTTGAAAGTGACGTAATGGAATGAAAAGTCGATTATGTTTGGAGCTTTACTTCAGACGATAGATATTGACATATTCCGAACTGCAGCAAGATATATATAAGTGTGATATATAAGTGAAGACAAAGGACATTGAAAATCTGCTGTATTCGATTCGTGAGAAATAAGTCTAATTCTTAACACAAGTGAACGAAATCATTTTTTTCTACGTTGTGACCTATAAATCTTCATATTATGGATGACATATTTATGAAACAAGTGAGAAACTATACTGTTTTCCGGCAACAAAGGCAGAGCTATAAACTGTGCTTTCGTGTAAAGATAAAATGACGTAACGTTCTTTGTTTTTCTTCTAGAATCAATAATTGAGAGCATTGTAAAATAGAATAAGCTTCAGTACCGTCAACTATTGTCAATTCTTTTCCCCCCAAAAAAACTAATGTTCATTCGGTTGATTAGACGATTGACACATTTTTCGTACGAGGGACTTACATAGGGTTCTTCAGAGTATCAGCTCAAATTTTGTTTGTATTTCTTAAGTTTGCTTATACAATTGTGAATACTGAAGTATCTTCATTACTTTACAATGGAAAGCTTCAGATTTATATTAAGAAATTTACGAAACTTCTATTGTAATAGCATTAGCGAACGGAGATAAAAAGATGTTATAAATACTCAAAGTATATTTCACAATTTTAAAATAAAGATCTTAGCATGTAAGAACATTAACACTTTATAATTGTTTTGTATCGAATATTATAGGAATAGAGGAGTACCAGGCAGATTAAGCCATTTACGAAGTATTCAGAAAACGTGTTGAGACACGGTTAGTTAATATAATTTCTCAAAGCAGAGATAGTACCATAAAAATAACAGGTCAAAATGTCATGGACATTCAATTAAGACAATGGTATAGCAATTATTTGTCTCTCTCAGACAATGAGAAAAGCATGAACAGAACATGAGTGTTTCTGTGAATGCAACAGCTTTACGTAATGGACAGCAAATGTATTTCTCAAGAGAAGTATTCAAGATATGTAATTAAAGACTGCACTGTGTAACAAAGAAAAGAAGTGATAGAAGCCATTCTTGTAATTTGTGAAACGTGATCAGACACAAGGATATCTCAGAAACAATCCCCAAATTACTTCAATCCTTCTGATGAAAACCTTTTCTTCTCAATGAATAACAACACCCACGTGGACCCGATATGTTACTGAGTGTGATAGTCAAAATTAACAAGTAATAAAAGTACAACCTTCTTCGTTTCTTCCGGCATTCGGCACTTGGAGTTAAATCAGTCAATTTCCATAGTTGTAATTTTTGGTAAGACGACATTTTGGTTAAGACTTTTAACTTCGAAAGCTAATTCTGGATTTTGTCAACTTTAAAGGCTAAGTCATCTTCCATTGGACATTTTTTGAAATAGAACAGTGGATGCATAAGGTATGGAAGGCTGATTATGAACGTTAGTTATCATCTGTGAGCATCTTTACTGTTTACCTCTTCTGAACTTGAACATTTAGTACTTAGATCGAATATGCTCAAATAACAACACCACTTCAGTATCACCCATCAAGTAACTGCAGGTTAGTTGAAAGCTTTATGTATTTTGGTATATTAGTACGTACTCCCTGCTCTGATATTGATTTGTGATCGTTTTGATATTAATTTAGTAAAGATTTAATATTATGCGACTAGGGTCTGAATATTGTAGATTTTGGTATCTGTGTAAATTAAGGTACTAATTAATATACGTTATTCCTCCGGCATATCATATTTTGTACACTTATATATTAAATGTAATATAAGCTTATATAATTCCTCTCGTACCTTTTATGCATCTGGAAGTTAAGAACGCTGGGTACTCTATTTCAGATAAGCAACGATGCTCTTATTGAGCTACCCAATTTGTCAGATATAAATGCCAAGCGAGATTGAACTGAGTAACTAGTATCGTCCTGTCTTGCTAGATTTCTCGCCATGTTATCAAAATGATAATATAGTTTGGAGTCCGAAGGTTATACGGCCCTCAGTGCCATAAACATAGCCCCACTAATAGTATTATATGATGCAGTGCGTCTTGGCTTATTCCAACATTTATTCGGTCCCTCTTGTTGTACAAACAATCGAACCATATTTTTTGGATGATGGACTGCTCTACGGTTCCATCCCGACATTTCTACATTTCTTCCCCGTGCTAAAACTATAGGCATTCTCTGTTTGATCTAGATAGTTTTATGTATTTTTACAAGAGCAATTTTCACAATTATTTTTACAGTGGATTTCGTTTGGTGTTAATGCTTCTCCCTACCGTCTCAATTGCCATCTGAAGACTCTTTACCGGCGTCTGTACATGGTAATCTGTGAGTGTTGAATCTCGATATGTTTACGTTCTTCATTTCTTTATACCAGTTCTCAAATATCTTTCTCTTACAAATTATTACTGTTTTGCCATAGTATTCGTTTCAGTTTAATTCCAACATTCGTATGAATTACATTTTTGCAAGTGAATAATTGCTAAAAAAATTTATAAATTATATTTTCGTTCAAAGTTTATTCACAATTGGTATTTTACGAGAAATGATTTCCCCACTACACAACAAAATTCTGTGCTAAATTTCGGTCATGAAATTTACATAAATGTGTTATAAATATTTTCGGGTTATAGTGCAACTTTAAAATAATGAGTCTATTATAATAGTGTGCAACCCAATGTAAATGAACTTGTGAATTGCATTGAGAATGTACTTCGTACTGACATTACGAAAACTAAAACTTTAAAAAGACCTATGGCGACTGGAATAAAACGCACGGGTACGTCAAGTTTATATAAGCATTTTGCAACATTTTATACTGAATCTGAGCTTGATCTTGAAGAAAAATACATTCGCAATGAAGCCGGCACAGCTATTCGCGAGGCATATATTATTACACAAGAAAATTTTATCCTTCAGAATCATGACCACTCTGATCATGTCTGGTTCCATACATCGATTCTCCCAATTAACCCACGACAGCCTTCAAACGACGACATTCAGAACTGCGCAATGTAAAATATGATAATAATTGGAAGAAGGAGCGAAAGATAATCACAACAATACAGTAATACATAAAGAATTATAGTCATCACAAGACGCAACCTTGACCTTTCAGGCTAATAAATCACAATTAGACATGACAAAGAGCACGTCTTATGTCTGGGTATTCGAATAATTCGACAGGTTTTACAAGTTTTGATTTAAAACTAAATTCGCCTAGGTTTGTATTTTGAAGTGAAAGTAGAAGTAACGTGACGGCTATGTCCGTATTTTAAGTCACTTAACGAAGTTTACACGGTGACGGAAAAATTAGTTGCAGAGTAGACAACAAGACAATATTTTTTTTGTACCGCATAATATTTTGAATACTAGTATTATTTTTTTATTGTATGAGTCATTTTCGTAATCCATTGCCAAAACTTCATTTTCATTTTAACTTTGAAAGTTTTACAATATGTATTGCGAATAAGTTTGGTTATTTCAGAATTAAGTAAAATAATAGCGTGCATTTCATATTAATTAACCAGATCAATAGGTTTTATAGTTGCAAAATACACCATCGTTTAACTAATTACATAAAAACTATAATGCGTGTGACGTAAGGTTTACAGAGTTTAAATATCTTGCGAACTATGGGTCCAGCGAAATTTATATGCTAGTTTGGAAGGATCAGCATTGTAATAATAGTTTGATGCATTAGTTGTACTTTTTTTCGAGGGTATTACGCAAGTGAAATTATATTACCTGATTGTATTCTATCGTTTTTTCACATAATTATTTTTAAAATATAGATATTTTGATGTTTTGAAGATACAAATGACATTTAAAGTATCTTTGTAAGCCAAAAATATAGAATCTGCAGTATTGATCGACGTTTTTATGATTTCAAGCTTCTTCTTAGGGTAACTTTCGGTTTTAGTACATGATATTTATTTTAACCATGTATGTTTCAACTTATGAAGAATATATGCAATCGACTTTATAAAACGTGTTACAAAGGATCCATTTAAAGGTGGCTATTAAATGATAGGTTCGGATGCTTAATTTTCACGACGGTATTAAAGATTATTTTAGCCAGGTATGCGCTGAACATATTTGACCCAAATTTTATAATATTTGCAGTTATTTAACATTAACTTCAAACATACTATTACAGAGACTAGGTATATTTCAGGGTCAGGCAATTCTTCTATAAGAAAGAAAAGAAATTCATACAATATATTTTCTCAAATGAGTTATTTCTCGGAATTTGGCCATCGTTCTTTTATTAACTAGCTTTCAACATTCCACAATAAACGTTTTAACAAAACTGTCTTCTAACCAAAGATTTTGACTATAGATATTGACTGATCTAACTTCAGGTGGCGATTGCCGGAAGAGACCAATAACGCTGTACTTTTATTACTTGTTAATTTTGACTATCACACTCTGTAACATGTCGGGTCCACGTGAGAGTTGTTATTCAGGAAGAAGAAAAATATTTTCATCAGAAGGAATGAAGTAATTTGAGAACTTTCTCTGAGACACCCTTGTGTCTGATCACGTTTTACAAATTACAAGCATAGCTTCTATCACTTATTTTCCTGTTATACATAATAGTCTTTAAGCACGTATCTTGAATACTTCTCTTGAGAAATGTATTTCTTGTGCATTACGTATTCATTACAATACAAATTACGTGTTTGGCATTGAACTGTTTGATTCACAGAAAAACTCGTGCTCTGGTCATGCTTTTCTCAGGATCTGAGAGAGACAAATAATTTCTATAACATTTTCTTAAGTGACTATCCAACATTTTGGCCTGTTATTTTTATTGTACATATTCTGCTCTGAGAAATTATATTAACTAACAATGTCCCAACACGTTTTCTGAATACTTCGTAAATGACTTAATTTGCCTTGTCCTCCTCTATTCCTGTAATTTTCTATAAGAACAATTATACACCTTTAATGTTCTTACATGCCAAGATCTTCCTTTTAAAATTGTGAAATATAATTTCAGAATTTATAACATCTTTTTATCTCCGTTCGCTAATGCTATTACACTATCATGAGCCTAGAATGTATATTTTGCAGAAATTTGTAAACTATTATGTCACCTTGGTGGTGCTTAGAAATGTTACAGGTACAAATCCCATTTGTAATTTGCAGAGAACGATTTTAAAAATTTAGAAAAAAAATGAATAAAATACATTACTGCTTTATTCAATTGGGTTACTCTTTCATAATTTGCTTTCTTAATATGTTTCTCCATATTTTGGAGATATTGTTTTGAGTATGGTAACGTTTGCTAGATTCATTCTCAGATTAATCTTTTCTCAGTTTTTCCAAACCATTCACTTTGTTTAAATTGAAAGTATGATTACAGTAAAATACTGCATAACTTTAAAATAATCGTTTTTAGTTAGATGTTTTGTTCTTATTTTTCAGCAAATAAAAGGGATATGTTAGATTTTCCCTTAGCTTCGTACTTATTGTTAGATCAGTTAGCCCTATTTTTTAGTAAGCTGAGAATATTTTAGTTGTTTTATTTACTTACACCTTTCTGCACAAATGTTTCTACTAATGTTACTTTTTCGTAATTTTTATCAGATAAAGATATTAATGATCTCTTGGTGTTCACTTCTCTTTGAAAGTCAAGTAAATGGTTTGGATCGGTTGAATTAATATAAACTATAATTCTGCTATTAACTGACCGTAAAAGTCAATAAATGGGTTTTGGGAATATGAATCCTTAAATTTTCTTTATTTGAATTGGGAAACAGGTTTTATTCTTTGAAGTATCTGTGAGTTGCAGGAAGTTTCCAAACATGATCTCGAAACTGAAGGTGATTTTCCGTTATAACTGTTCTTAATTTATTGCCAGTGGAGGATTATTATTAGAGTTAAAATATCTAAAGTTAAGTTGTAGTTGTGTATGATTCTCTAGAGGTTGTGCTGATGATACGATTTTGGTTGAGATAGGCCATGCGGGTTTTGATGTATCTGCCAGTCCATTTAAGTGATCATTTATATAGATGAAGCTAAAACTGCTAATTTTGATTTGCTAAATTTTTATGAATTAGAAAAAGGCTTCTGATTAAACATCTCCGAGGTTTAGAGATATCTTCATTCCACTTGTAAATTATCAATCTTGTGTTAAATCTAATTTAAAATAATCACGCACGTTTTTTTTAGATTTGATAGCTCCATATCAGTGATTTAGTGTGAAATGACAGGCTATTATGTTTTTAGTTGCTCTTTTAGATAGAATTCAGGAAAATAGTGAGAGTTATTTAGTTTGTGTTTGCATTTTACATCTTACAGATATGGGGCTTCTTTAAATCGAATGATATTAAAATATGTTGGTTCTTATATTACCTTAAAATTACTGTGTGACCCAGAATTCAATTTATTGGAATTCTTTATCCATATCTTCCCTGTTTTCCGATGCTCCAAAACTCCAATTTAACTGATATGTTACAGTTTTTTTTTTAGTTTGGCTGCTACTAAATAAGACATTTAACCTTCAAATTTAGTTATTTGCATTTGTTTCTAGTAATATTAAGATGTTTCGAACGTTTAGAAGGAATTCATTAATTTTGAAAATTATAAGTTCGTGTCTTGCTTAATAACTCTGTGTTATGTGATAAAAGAAAGCTAGGACGTTTTCAAATTATGTTATGATTTCAATTTTATGGAAATCTGGTTAGAAAACGCAGTTGAGTAAAATGAAATCAATATATAAATATAATCTATGTGCTCGGTGCTTCTTTCCAAAGTAACCGCCCATTTAAGAAAACGAAGTTCTCTGGTTTTGCTTTCAAGCTAGGATCTCCCAGGTATGTTTGCCTTCGGGTAAAATAATTGAGTTGAACCAAAAGGAGATTGCTACAGTTTTCTTCAGGGACGTTTTTGGTGTATTAATAAAGGTAGCTGGTTACAATATTATAATTGCCTTATAACAGTTGTGAGCGAGTAACTCAGTTATTTTCATCTACCTTAATGTCTGACTTTCAACAATAAAGGACAATGTTGGTAGTGTCCGACAATAAATGACAACCTAAAGTTTAACCTATGCACTTGAAGTTTAATTTCCGAATTAAAACTGAGAGTTGTTCATTACATGTAGTTAAGAATACAGTGAAAATATGACTTCTGATTTCAATAGGGATGCAGAATGTAGCTACGTTGATGACTTTTTGAGGTAATTTCATTTTTTTTTGTTTTTGCTGAAAATGAATTGGGGGTATATAGAGATGAAACTTCACTCCGAATTTTCAGCGATGAGAATGTAAATTCTAATATTAAAATATATTGGAATACACCAATGTTATTCCTGAACAAAATCGTAAATATTTAGATAAAGAGAGTTTTCTGATGTTTGATATGAATTTATGCAAGGATTCCAGTTGCCTCTAGATATGCTGAAGGAATCTGTATAAATGTGTTCCGTGTAGGAATATATGCTGTAACTAACTAACTGTATGGCTTATGGAACTCGCAAGTTCATCGCCGTAGTAACAAACATTCGCCATTGGATATTATACTGGGCAATATCAAGCCACTTTCCATTACAAACACCTATTTCTCGAAGATCTCTCCTAATATTGTCCTCCCAACGACGTCTAGGTCTTCCCAATGGCCTCTTTCCATCCGGCCTTCCAACCAGGATAGAATAATCCCCCATCCGAGCTACATGGCCTGCCCACTTTGTCGTCGCGATTTCATTATTTTTACAACATCTGGTGAATCGTACAGTCCGTGGAGTTCTTCATTATGCAGTCTCCTCCACTCTCCAGTCATCTCCTCGCGTTTCGGCCGGTATATCTTTCTCAAAACCTTATTTTCAAACACACGTAATTTATGTGCATCTGCTATTGTCGTACTCCAACTTTCGCAACCATAAAGTATTACCGGCTGTATATTTCAGTTCTGTATATTTTTAATTTCAGTTTCCTTGATATTAATCGCGATTTTAGAAGTTTTTGGAGTGAATAGAAACATGCGTTCCCCGATACTAATCAAGTTTGTATTTCGTCCGTGACCTCATTTTTGCTTGTTACGTATGCCCCCAAGTATTTTTTTTTACTTTCTCTATGACCTCATCTCTAATTCCTATGTTTTTATTTCCTTCATTCCCTTTGTTTCGGCTTGTTATCATGTATTTTGTTTTATCTATGTTTACCTTAGACCTATCTCATCGCACGCTTCTACTAAGACATCAGTGTTGCCTTGTAGTGCATCTATATCGTCCCCTATTAAATGTACATTATCCGCGTATACAAACAGTTGATTCAAACCATTCAATAAAAAGTTCCTTTTTGTCCCCTTTAATTTTTAAAATCGCATATTCTAACGCAAAGTTAAATAATACTGGAGACAAGGCATCGCCTTGTTTCAATCCGTTGCAAATCTTGAAACTATCTGACATATTATTACACATCCGTACTCTACTTGTGGGGTCGTGGAGACATATCTTCACTAGTTGAACCATTCTTTTTTCGGAATTCCAAATCGTATCAGGATATTGTATAACTTTTCCCCTTTGATAGAATAATATTCTTTCTCAAAATCAAAGAATAGCCTATAAACTCTCCCATTGTATTTCCATTTTTTCTCCAAAGTTTGTCTCAAGGCAAAAATCTGATCCAACGTGGATCCATTCCATGTAAATCCACATTGGTGATCTCCAATTATTTCATCTACGTATACACTTTATTTCTAATCATTCCTAGCCTCGGCTGGTAACCTTTTCTTAACAAGTTTACCCCTTTGTATAGATCTTGTATGTTATTTGTCTTGCCGTTTTCCTCTATCTCTTGAATCTTCTGCGTAAGATATTCTCGCTTTTTGTTTCTGAACCCGAGTGTGGTGTTTCATTTCGGGTGGTATGTAAGAATAATTCGACGTCCAGCCATATTTTACAACCTCTCTTTTAAGATGATTTTATGTTTCACTGGTTTACAACTTAAAAAATATTATCATTATGTATTTTTATATTTCAAAAGAAGAAGTCCTCTATATGTGGTTTAATTACGCATTACGGAATAGCTGATCACCTAACTTCTATTGTACCCAGCATAATTCCCAGAAACTAATTGTATGCGCTGTACTGAAACAAGTGGCATTTTCCCTGTCTGAATCTGGTATTGAAGTCTTTCTCGTGTCTGACAATACTACATGACACAGTCACGCAATATTCTTAGTTACGAAATCTTTTCATCGATAAGGGTTATATATTTCTAACAAATATTACGTGAAATCAAGGCTTATGTATTTTTAATAAAGAACCTAATTAGGCAAGTTAATGAATCAATGGTAATCAATATAATGTCCACGTGTCCCCTTCACAAGGTGAACTTTTTAACCTGTTGGTGTTCAGACATCGAATAGTGTTCAGCGTTTCATAATTTAGAGGTAAGATTTATTACAATCTAGGAATATAATTTTTAAACCTTATATAAAATATATTGTCGTAATTAAAGTCTATCCCAAGTATGTACAATTTGTTACGACTGTGAACATAGCATCGCGATTTTCTGCAACTAAAGAAGGTAGTAGGCTTGCCTTCAGCACGTATTGAGAAATCTGAGCATCAGATTTGCAAAGAATCATTAGTTAATAGTTATCATTAGTTATTATTACTACTAGTAGTATTACTAATATTGAATCCAATGTGATTGACATTATTATTTTATGGGTAAGAGTACTAATGAAAGTACGAATAAAACTATTGTAAGTCTCCAAATATAACTAGCTACTTTGTACAATCAGCAATTTATACTCGCAACGCAAACCACTTCGACTCTTTTATTATTCAGAAACCTCTTAGATTGAAACAATAACTCTGCGGAGAAACTTAAATATCGAATATATTCGAATTTCATATCAGAAGTCTCCAAATATTATAAGTTCCTTATTATTACTATAACAATAATAGTAATAATAATAATAATAAATCATTACCGTAGTATTCATTATTAGTGATACTACTATTACTAATCGTTACCATCATAATAATAAATTATAATAAATATTTACGACGTTTAATTTGCAACAGTTGTGCTCAAAGTTCTTCAAAATGTGCTGGAAGCAGCCCACTGCATTGTGAATTCGTTGCTGAAAGACGCGGTGCTACGTTCACAGTTTTAACAAAATGAACATACGAGTATTGATTTCCCAACAGCGATAAACGTAAAAAAAACTTCAATATGATAGACTTTTATCTAAAAATGTGTATCGCATATTCTGCATGAAATATTCACAACTGATATGTTGTGAGTGATAATTAATATAAAGGTTTAATGTGAAATTCTTGTAACATATTCAACTGGAATATAAAGGGTTATAATTGGTTTTCTTTGAATAATTAGCTTATTCAATTGAAAAATATTAGACAATTGGTTCTTACATATATGTGATAACCTTTGTGAGAATGAGACATTAACTGTAAAATACAACTTTATTTTAAATAGGAATTTTATTTCAAAATGAGTATTAGACGTAGTGGTCTCCAACAAATTGCCTTTCCATTTGGCGGATAGGGGAGCGCAGACCAGATACGTTCAGTGCCGGAAATATTCCGGTGCCGAACAAAACTGGTACTTTTGTCTTCTATTATAGTAGATGGATCTATAAATGCCAAGTGAAGATAACCTCGAATAAAAATATGTTTAAGGGAAACAGCTTCACCTTTACCACCCTGAGGCTGCAGATTAAATGGCATCGTCAAGTTTCAGCAACTGATAGAGGACATCTTGAACATGTGCTTCTATTGTGAGGTCATAGAGCTGACAACTTTAAACCGCTAAAGCATGTCAAGAACTAGTAATAGATAAGCTCATTGATTATCCTGGATTAAAATACATTACAGGGGGAAACTAGTAAATTGTTTGTATCTCCGGGCGGGGACTATTTCACGTAACCGCAAGAACAGGTTAAGACAGATTCAAAAATAAGAACTTAGAACGTACGAACGTTATGGAAAACGGTTCTCTTCAGGAGGCGGTGCCCGAGACACACAAGTACGAGCTGGACATATTACCGATACACGAAGTTCAGTGCGAGGGTCTTACAAAGGAATGAAAAAACCTCATAAACAGTTCCGGTTTATAAACAAGGCGATTAATCAGAATTTAATAATTACCGCGTAATCACATTAATACAACATATTACAAAGTACTGATAAATATCCTGCTACCTAACCTAAGCATATACATACATGCAATTTTAGGAGATCACCAATGTGGATTTAGAAGAAATAGACCCACCCTGGACAAGACTTTTGCCATGAGACAATCTTAGCGAAAAAATAGGAATACAATGGGATTGTTCATAAGTAATTCATTGATTTTAAGTAAGCATATGACTATCAAAATGGGATAAGGATGTCCTCGTACATTTTGGAACTACGAGAAGAAGCTTGCTCAACTAGTAAGAACGTGACTCAGTAACAGCATAAGCAGAGTACGGATAGGTAAAGGAACGGATATGTCAGATAGTTCGGAGATTAGCAACGGATTGAAACAAGGTGATGCCTTGCCATCACTACTGTTTAACTTTCAGTTAGAATATGCGATTCAAAAAAAATAAATAAAAGAAGACAAGAGGGACTAACATTGAATGATTTGAATCCGCTGTTCGTATACCCAGATGATGTAGATTTTACAGGGGATAATATAGATGTACTACAAAGTAACACCAATGTTTTAGTAGAAACTTGCGATGAGATAGGTCTACAGGTAAACATAGAGAAAACAATATAGAATATAACAAACCGAAACACAGGGTAGAAGATAGAGAAAGTAAATAAATTCAGATACTTGGAAGCACATGTAACAAACAAAAACGAGATAACGGAAGAAACAAAATGTCACTTAGCATCGGGCAAGGCGTGTTTCTACTCACTGCAGAGATTCCTATATTCGCGATTAATATCAAGACAGTTGACACTGAAAATATACAGAACGGTTATTCGCCGATAATATTTTACGGTTGCCAAAGTTGGAGTACGACTGTAGCAAACCATATTGTTTAGAATATATGTAGGGATACGTATATCACAGTTACTAATCCTAACATAGTATTAACAATCCAACTTCGATTTTACATAAGATAAGATAAAATGAATTTTATGGGCGGTAACATTTCGATTTTACACAATTTGTACTGTTTAGGAAAGAGAATATTACATTCTGGTCTCACTGACTGGGTTCATGCTCGTATGCTAAGTACATTAAAAATAGTACATCTAAGATGTTTCAAGTCTCATGGAATGACACATTACTCTATGTGTTCTGGCTGATACGTTAAAAATATTTATTAGTACAACTCGTATTTATTCCTCACAGCGTTGGATAAATTCATGACATTTATCTTAACATACTGGGAATAAAATATGAAGTGAAAATAACAAAAACACAAGCATTCAATAAATATATTTTAAAACAACTCATAATAAAAGCAAAACAAATATCCTACTGTGAACTTTCAATTTTGTTCATTCTAGAGAGCTTATACTAAACCCGTCGTTATTTTTTTCATTGATTTCATTTTTCAGATTAGTTCTGTAATATCATTTTTCGGACCCAAATCTAACTTTCAGGGAGCAAAATTTGGCATTTTTTTCTTAAGTCTCCAGTGCGGTCCTGGTTTGAATTCTGAGTGCATAATTTTCTTCTGGCAACTTGATGAGTCCTTGGTTTCTGTAACAAAGGGTTAGCTCTTCGAATATTTGCGAATGAGTGATTTTATAGAATTAACGACGTATTCTTCAATCCGAGACAGAAGAATCATCTCTACACTTTACATAATTTTGGTTGTTTGGTTAATTTTCTTCAGAATTAGTAGTTACTTTCACGTGACAGTTTGTTCTTTCGATTAACATCAACCTAGAGTGCAACGAATCCTATTTCTTAATGATTGTTTGATTGAATTTATTGGTATAACGGTGGCATCAGATCAGCGTATTCATTTCTTTCGAAAATGTGTCCCGAGGGACAAGCAAAATTAAATTGCTCATCTAGAAAATGAGTTGGTTGCCTTGATTTATTTTTAAAAATCTGTGTTTTGGAAATGTGAATGTTGATGCTTCAATCTATGGCTTCACTATATAGTAGAAAACGTCGTTTCTTTCATATTAAAAATAAACCACATGGAGTTATAATATTAGCGTATGAAGACCACAGGAAAGAGCATACTTTGTCAATTTTCTTAATTTTACAGGAGAGTGTTTATAAAAGTGCAGTATGAACATTGCGTATGTGTGCAAAAATTTTGCTTGTAGCAGACGAAATACACTAAATAGTAGCTTGTTGGAAAGACCCTTCAAACTAGCAAACTGATTCAACTCTCACCTCAAGTACGCCAAAATGGACAAAGCACGTTAGTTTAGTGTGGTCTTAATGAAGAAACAACGATCCTTCAATAATCTTAAGAAACATACTCTTTCACAGTGTCCAAGCTACAGGCTTTCCAAAGGCGCTTGCTTCAACTCCTAACCTATTGACAAAGTGTTTGCCTTTCAGCACGTTTTCAAAATCTTTCATTGTTTTAAAAAGAAAAAGAAAAGAGTGAATTTATATAGAAGAAACATGAGAGAAGAGATATTTGAAAATGGATGCGAAAGGCTTTCAGAATCGATTGATTTGAATGAAGTTTACTCACTATACAATTCGTGTAGAACGAAACAGGGATGAACAAAAGTGTGAAAGTCGTACTCAAGTTGTATAAGGAGAATATGATTGATGCTTTCTTCGTATAGTGGAAGAAGAAAGATATCCCAAGGTGATTAACGTTACCATATTTGGGAAAAGAGAAGATATGCTTACATTACTGTGGCAGTTAAAAGTTAATTATCGGATCATTGCCTATTTTATTATATTTAAATTCATTTTGTTTTCATAAAATGATTACAAATTTTTGACGTTTTCCTATCAAACGGGATGCTTACCTTCAAATTGGTTTAAAATAGGATAACTTATCGTATCATTCACTTTTTTTTAAAAAAATATGATAGCTTCGTCTGTAGGTATTCCAACGAAAGGTAGCTGAACAACAGCAAGTCTGTGGTTTCACAAACTATGACGATTACTATTAAAAGCTGAAATTGTATCGACAATTCTGTTGTCCATATTGCTATGGGGATAAACTCTCAACCACACAGACCAGTCAGTCTCTACTTCCTGTGTAACCTTAGTCAACCGGAGATACACAGTTTCTGTCCAGACAGAAATAGTACCTATTTATCTGAAAAATAAACAAAGTCCTTACCAAGAAATAATTATAATCACATGTATATCCACGTCAATGTTAGAAGGCATGAGAATCACAGTCAACTTCGTTACTATGACGTACACTTCCGAGACGTGATACTTTAATTTCAATTGATTACCCATTCCTACCATATTCAATATGTCATTATTACCTCCGTCACCTTGATCTTTTCCCAGACGCTCTCCGTTTAGGAAGGAACTCAGAAGAGTGATTCTGTTCAGTCTTACTTTGTCATTTGCCCGTAATTGTCTTTCGGCTTAAGCTCTCGCGTAGTATTTGTATTAATTCACCAAAACTTCCTTGTGTTATGACATTCGTAATAACGTCAAACTTTTGGACATTTCGTGAAGACACGAACCTGTAATTCAGGAAGGTTCTCTATTACAGAAACTAGCGATAACAGTCAATGTAAATGAAATGTAGTTTAGAAATGTGTTATAGAACAGAAATGTCAAACAAAAAAGTCTAGTTTGTCTATTGTGGTAATATTAAATCCTTGTATTTTGCAACTAGGTATTACAGTGCAACGTTTGTGTTATCCTTGCCATAAATATATTATACTAAGTATATTTGCATGAAATAAACATCACGCAAACGGAAATGGCTATTGATATCTTTTTAGGTCAACAGCAGAACCAAGGAGAACAGCACGTGAATTATTTATTTTAACTTTTCAACAAATAACCATCACTACACCCTTATACCTAATCAGCTGGCCGCTTATACCTAACTCAGATATCAGGTACTCCTAGCAACACCTCACTAGAATTATGGCAATGCTTTACATTTGTTGTTGTGTTACTACGCTACGGGTTCACTAGAATACGCATCACAACACAAATAAGGTTTTGCCATAGTTCTGATAAAGTTCAACTTTGTCAGCAGAACACCTTACCGACATAAATTCACAGATCATACTATGGTCTTCCCAAAAAGGGCCATAGTTCCGAAGGTCTGCCATAGACTGGTGGAGGCGAATTTTTACCTTCGACTCTCCCCCATGTCTCTCATTATATTTTTTTATCTGCTAATACACTTTTCCTGTCCATGTTTGAATTTCGTGGCCGCCAAAGATATACCAGAAACCAATAAATTTGTTATTTCTCATCTTTAAACTCAAATTCTTTTTTTGTAGAAAAATAGTCCCACAGTGACAGGAAATGCTAAAAAAGGGTCAAATTATTTATATGGCACAAGTATGAGCTTTGTGACCTAAAAATATGTTTTGTTGCAGAACGGGAAGACAACATCATGCAAAATAACAACAAACTATCTGTAGCTCTGATTATAATAGGTGTTAGATTTAAGTGACATTTTCTTTCTCTTATTTTTGTTAATTATAATAGTCTTTTTGTAAAGTGTATATATTTAGAAGTAACAATTTCGTTGTTTGGATAATAAAAATCCAAATCAAAAGCAAAAGTAATCTGCAATCTTTTATCATGATCCCTAACATTCCAATAGAACGTTTTGAACCACAGACAATTAATATTTTCGTGTATCTCGAATAGTTGAACAGTTACAGTAAGGCGTATAATATACCAGAAGATAGGAAAGTTCATTTGTTTCTATCCAACATTGGACATGAATTATTCTCCCAAGTAAAGGATATGTTCGCACCTGAACAATTCGCTGAGCAATCATTTGACCTGATAACAGGAAAATTGAAAGAACACTCCGCATCAAAAGGAAATCACATATTAGAAGGCTACAAATCCCACCGCATGCGTCAAACAAAATTTCAGACTACTTCTGACTTTTTGCTTAAGTTATAACCACAAGTATGAAATGTAATTTTACCGAAGTGAATGACGACAAGATTCGAGATCAACTCGTTGCAGGCATGATTAGAGGCGACGAGCACACGTCGTATATTACTCCCTAACGATAGTCTCAGTCTAGAAAAAGCTATCTAGATAATACATCTAGACGATCAAGTTGAAAAAAAGATACCTCCTATTTCCGACGATTACCTGTACATGAAATTCCAGTAAAAGATGTTTCAACGGATCGAAATTACAACAGTAGTCAACGTTCTAGTCAAAGTAACACAAACCAATCAAAAATAGTTTTATGCGTTGCGGAAGTTTTCATGCTTCAAAAACTCACTATCAACATTGCTACACAAAGCAGCTTGTGTGCAAAAAGTGCTTCAAAAAGCATGCCAAAAATATTCTAATCTAAACATGTTAATAAGCAAAAAATATCGAGCTAGCATGTGATAATGAAGAAACGTCTAAAACTAATGAACCTCATGAACTAACGACAAGATCCTTAACATCAAACCCTGATGACCTTTTGCAAAGTCAAAAACTTTTTTATTAAACGAAAGTTTTATATCTGAAACTTTCCAACATAAAACCGGTGCTGATCAAACACAGTTAAATCCATGTGATATGTAATTAACGTATCAAGATCATACAATTATTACCAAAGCTAACACAGCGCTCCATTGCAATCTTGTTTGTGTTTTATATTAGGTTAAACTAAATTCTCCGGATCAACTAAAACCAAAAAGTCAAACCATTAAGCTTCTCAGTAACACAGAAATATCTATTTTGGGTTAAGCTGATTTAGAGGTTAAACGGAATTATATACTTTAATGGTTATAATTTTTAAAAACGTTCACGGGTTTACCAAACATTTTTGTAAGACTAAAAAAATGAGTCATTCTCTGTAAAGGTTAATCTTATGATAACCCGTACTAGGCTGTTATTATCTACGTAACGGTTCCACAGCAAAATCCACACCTACGCCATTAAACAATAGGATGACTGAGTTATTCAAACAATTAGCTAAAAATGAATCAAATAATTCTTGTCAGATTGATCAGCAAACAAACTTATAAGAATTACAGTCAGATGCACTAACTTTCAAAGAGGTAATTAAAGAATCATTACCCCAATTATGCAATCAAATGTCTAATTTATGTGCAAATATCCAGTTTTTAGTTACAATCTCTGCAAATATTTAAAATACTTTGACGTCATCATACTCATCGAGGGATGCTTTTTCTCAAGCAAAACAACAGCCCAACAAACATGTCATGGTGGAAATTTTGATGTAACAGTAGAATCTAACAAACGCTACAGAAAAAGGAAAGCACAAAATTAAAGCGTTCAATCACATGGCACAGAGAATTAAGATTCTGAACATGCAAGTAGAAATTAGGAAAATAACAAAATACATCCTTATGTGTGATTAAGTGAGCTGGGCTATTCACAGAAACTGTTAAAACCTTCATTCTAAGAACAACGTGCTATTTTTTTAAAGAAATGGTGAAAAGGGGTAATTTAGAGCTGGCTTTGATCTAATTAAGAATCTTTGACGAGTCATGTGACACCAAAATGCGACAAATGATCGCATTCTTCATCTATTATTATATAGTTATGCTTAGGAACTATAACACTTTAACATTGTGTGACAGTTATTTATAAAAGTGACATTAAGTGTTTCAAGGAACTACAACTTTTTATCGGACTTGTTCTGAATCAATAAAACTAACTCAACACTGGCAAAATTCAATAAATATATTTTACGTTTCTATCAAGAGGCACGCTTTGATATCGAACGTTTGATTTATTAACTATCAAGAACGGAACCTTTTGTGAGATGATAATTATGTAAATGTGCATTTGTAAACAACTATCTTGTAACTTATCTATAAAATATCTTAAAATATTGACAATGAAATTAGTATGAAAATTTCGCCAAATTTCTACTTTCATCTATCCATTACAATCAAACTGAACAGCAAAATCAACTTCTTAATTCTTAGGCAAGTTCAAACGGTACAAACACCTAGACATATAAATATAAGTAAGAAATATGCGATCTTTCCACTTTTGCATAAAATATATATTTAATTTTCATGCAGCGCAAATAAAAAACAAAATACCCAGGTTAATTTGTGTGCCCGATTCTTAGGACAGTATCTTATACTAATAAAAGGGACTAGTAAATCATCCTGACTTCACCTTGCTCTGACACCTTGAGGTCAAAACCTGCGATAATGCAAAATATCTATCATCTGTATGTTACATAAATAATTTAGCAAGTATCTGTAACCTTTTCAAGTTTTTATTAACAAAGTTCAGAAAAGCAAGTTCTAATTCCATCCACAGGCAACACTGATAACTAATAGTCTAATTCTAAATGGGACAAATCACTGTAGTTTCAAGCTAAATTCATCGCCAAAAGAAAAAATACAGCTGCAACCCTAGAAAATGATGCAATTTAAATTGAACAGTCTATATATTTTTTTTTAAATTCTTCTCTCTCAAATTATATAGTACTGAGTTCAACTGCGACCGCTGCCATCAAAATTCACTAAAAAGTTTGAGTCCATAGCAAAATA
Organism: Lepisma saccharinum; assembly: GCA_022664845.1. Classification (NCBI taxonomy): domain Eukaryota; kingdom Metazoa; phylum Arthropoda; class Insecta; order Zygentoma; family Lepismatidae; genus Lepisma; species Lepisma saccharinum. Next base: position 26,640 of record JAGDQP010023471.1, read on the forward strand.
CAATCTAATTTATTACGAGTCAGAAATTACCTAAAGATCACTTGCAATATCCTCCCCAACACCTTATTTCAACTTGGGTCCTACAAGCCACAACCAAAATAGTAACAGAAATACCGCATTGTATTTCAGCGAAACCTCCCAATGTGATTGCAAAATCAAGATTATATTAAAAGAGAAATGCAATTAGAATTATTTTATTGTGGTTCAATACTATAAAAAAGAAAAAAAAATCCTTCATTCGAATCTCATCAGGAGCATTGATGTTAGTGATTTTCAATAATAACTACAATGTAAGGAAGTCAAAAGTTATCAGTTAATGATCTAATACATAATGGATAAAAATAATTAAATACTTTTAGTACAATAAAATGTAACTCAAAAATCAGCTACCAACTCTAAAATTCAAAACAGTACAAAACAACTTGTTCGCTCACTTTCAAAAGCTAGGTAGGCAAATAATGTTGCTAGGCCGTGAGCTCCCAATATTTATATAGATCTCGAATTTTTAGCGTAAAGATTCGAAATAATGCAAGTTATTCTATCTGTTTTGCACAGGTGTAAAGGAACAAAGAAAGGTCGGGAACCTCTACTTTCCGCCACAAAATAGAAACATCATAAACAGAGGACAACAAACGTTGTGTTTTCAATTGAGGTTCCATTAATCTTCAAATTCTTTATCTATCTTCTTGAAATTAAAAAAAAAACAGAAAGTTCAGACATATAATAAATAGTATCATAAAATATTAACAACCAAGATATTTTCTAACGGTACTGCAGAAAATAACTGGTCTCAAATAGATTGCTTAATGTTGCAATACAGTCTCCTTTACCCATATGTTGTTACTCAAACGAATAGACTATAAAAATCTGACCATCCTAATTGAGGTTGACTCTTTCTGCAAACATGGAATTTTAGAACATATTAATCATGTCAATGAATTGATATGTGTATCACACCACTCCAACTAGTTCCTTAATTATGGATAGACCACCAAATTCCTATCATGAATTTCAAAGCATATGCGGTGACATTCTTTTCTTCTTAGAAGTCTCCAATAATAGTGGCTAACAAATGC
>JAGDQP010023472.1:0-16675 GCA_022664845.1 Lepisma saccharinum
TATATATTTTGGAGTTTTCTAATACAAATTTAATAATTTTTCGGTTCTTCAAGACATGGAGAGTAGAGGAGAGCGAAGCTGGTAAGACTTATTTTTTCAAGTATATTTTGTGCATGCCATAATTATTTTGCCAATTATATTTGCTTTTCTGTTTTAAAGTACGATGTATTATTGATGGTAGACTACAAAAATTACATAAACCGACTCAACCAAAACTGGAATAGGTTTGCTTCAAAAGTAACTAAAGTTATTAAATTCGAACTCCGAATCGCTCAATTTTATGTGAAGTAATCACTTTTCCGCCAGACCCACCGTGGGGAAAGGGTAGTGGTGTTCACCCCCCAAAGTCTCGACAACCCCCCACCTCACAACCTAGACAGTTTTGCTGTAAAAAAATCGATAGAAACCGTACAAAACTTCACTTACACCTTCCCAATTTTGACTTTACACCCCCATCCCCCCAAACTGAAAACTCAGGTTGTTCACATTTTTTACGAACGATGATGTCACAATCTTAAGAGTATGTGTACTGCTGGAAATAATATAATTAGACCTGATGTCATTTTAAATAAACATATTGATAATGAAGTGTATTAGGAGGGCACTTGCTCCCCCAGCCGCCCCGGTAGCACGCCTATGATGTGCTATCTCTAACCGAGAAATGTTACTGTTTAACACAGCTGAAATTGGCAACCAGAGTTAATAGGTGTGTATGTGAATAACTATGATTGTCTACCTTCGGGAGTATTTTAGTCTCCTTACGCCACTCGTTATTATAATAGATACCTAATAGATAATAGATTATAATAGATAGTCTAGCTAATTAACAATCTTAGGTTGATGGAAGTTGGCACATTTGGCGTACAGAAGTGTTACTATGTATAGAAACTCTTTTCTCATTCTTTTTTCTTTGCTTGTTCCAAATGGATTTTGAGCGGTCGCATGCTTTCCCAATGGATGTCTGCCAACACCACATCATTAGCACGTGACATCTGTTGAGAAGAATTCAAAATAGAGCAAGAAAATTAAAATAACAAAGAGGAATCAGTAAATAGCTTCCTAATTGCTACGACACGTCAGTACATCACATCCTTAGAATATTTTTTTTTCTTCTGTTCACAAACAAAGTAACAAGTGAACAGCTGTAGAAAGATATTTAAGTGAAGTTTCATAGTGGTAAACGAGAGATGGCGCTTGAGGCACAGAAAGGGATTCCGAAGTAGGTGCTTTTGGGAAAGTGGTTTATCCTTGTTAATTGCAAACGAGAGAGTTGATATAATGTCTTGGCAAAGAGAAAAGAAGAAGCTAACACAAATTAGACGCCTAGAAGGGGAAAAAAAGGTATCTCTACTCACAGGCGCCCAGAGAAATACAACTTGAGTCGATCTATTTACATGCTTTTTTAAAAAGATAACACAGGAAAGAATTCCAATTCGTCTTCAACCTGCTAATTGCTCTGCTCTTTGTCTTTCGAGAAAGAGAGAGAGAACATCAACAAACATAAAAAGAAGGGTCAAATTTTGTCTCTCAAATGTGATTATGACGACAAACGAGATATTTACAAGAGCTTGTTTTTACAGACGCATTACAGTCAATTAAAGATCTTTTACTCCCGTATTGAAAAATGCTTCTACGACGTTTGTGTCTATGACGTTTGCTTGGTAAAAACTGTTTTGTAATTTAAATATTTTGAAGCAATTAGAGTATTGTTGCAATGGCCAATACAATTTCGATTCTTGTTTACTAGTCACAAACAAATAGAAAGATCAATAGCAGCAATTAATTTGATTGTTTTGTTGATTAGTAAATTGAATGATTCCTAGATAGACAAAGCTAATTTCCCTAATAGCCGAGTAAGCTTAATACCAACTTCTTACAAGCTTACCTTCTCAAGCGTAAAATATTGCATCAAGCTTGGCATATGAAGTCCTCAAGCTTTAATTAAGCTTGAGTCATACTTACTAGTTGGCACCTGTCAAGCTTACTGCAAGCTTGTTACAAGAAGCGTAAAACAGGCTTGCCATGACACTAGCGACCAAATATGTTAATAATATCAGAACTGTAGTCGAGGGTACACGGAGGTAGGTATACGCCGTGTACCTTCTGATTAATCTTACATATTAGCGTATAACCTTCTGCTAAGATGTGTATACCATCTACTTTCGTTTCGTTTATTTATTTAATTTGGTTATTACTTTAGTGAGGTTATTACTGACAAATATTTTCGGTTACAGATGATCGGGACCAAAATCTTTAGAATGAGAAGAGGGTGTTAGTATCTTTTCACTATCTTTCGACTACCTGTACTATAATAAGTTTGTAGAAATTCGTACAGTACAGTCAATTGAGAATTTTTGTTAGCTTGGTGCAACTCTTTAGTGATATGAGATTGGACTTGTTTTCAAAACCAAAGTAGAAGTTTTAATTTTTCAATGTATGGAGTAAATCGCAGCATATTATACAGGGTGTGCCTGAAATAATGGTGAAAACTTCGGAAGGAGATTATTTCAGGGCAGAAAACGGATCACTTTTCGTGACCCGGTAACTTGGTCCGAAATTTGACTCGATTTACTTGATCTGGGAAACATAATTCAAATTTTGGCGTCGTATTTTTCGTCTCCGGGGGCAATATCTTGGTCACTTCTGATAGAAACACTATTCAAACGCAAGGAAATAATTAAAAAATCTGTTTTATTCTCCGGGTTACCGTGTCTAAATCGGGTTACAAGGTCTGAAGCCTAGACCCGGTTCAAAACTTGACCCAAATGACCCGGTGGCGCGTTTCAGCTCTGGATTTTTTTGTATCAAACCTAGAAAGAAGTTCCTTTGAAGAAATGTCGAAATCTGATTATTTTTGAAGCTACAAGCGATCAAAGTTACAAATGGCGTAATATCTCGACAAGTAATGGCGTATGCTGTCTTCTTAGCAAATCGCATTCGAAGTAGTTCTCAATACATCTATATTTATGATTGACGAATACAGCTAAGAGAGGATTTCTATTGCTCTATTAAACCATTTAAAATTCCTTAACAATGAAATTATTTTGTTGCGAGATCTGTTTATGTGGCCCTCCCTAAACAACAACAAAATAATAATAATAATAACATTGCTTAAATAGATGTATCTGGCACTACTTCGAATGTGACTTGCTAAGCCAACACCCCTTACATTATTATACGTCGAGCTTAAACGTCATTTGTGACGATACTGCTGTGAATTTGAGTGCCAGTATCTCCAAAATTGTGCAAATTTTTAATTTCTTCGATGTCCTAGGGTGACCACCGCTTTTTGTGTTAAATTAACATAACAAACGTGTTGATTTCGGTGATTCAGGACTCTGATTGTGTTAATATGACAACTTCCATTGTGTAGAATCAGTATTGACAACACATCCATTGTGTTAAATCATGAAGATCAACACCATTTGTTGTGTTGATTTAACACAAGAAAAAAAATGGTGATCGCCCTGGGACACCGAAAAATGTTGAATTAACACAGCCATTTTTTTAAAGTGTAGTCTCCGCTTAAAGATTCATAAACTAAAAAAAATCACAGTGTATCCTACCTTGTGAAAAATCTGGGACTACAGCACTAAATATATGCATACGTCAAGCTTGAATCAAACTTAGAATATAAAGTCTACTTACTACATTATCTATCAAGCTCGTTACATCAATTATACATACATAACTGAAAAATCAAGTTTGTCATGTGGCATTTTGTGTGGGGTTCTTTGGTAATTTAAGACGTTCCTTTTTATTATTCTAGTATTATGGATTCGTGAATCATTTCGTGTTATTTTTTTTTCACCTTTATGCTTAACTTGAATAGAAATATTGTACACCTATGTTCATGAAAAAAATGGCAGATCGAATTATTTTTAATGATGAAAAGTTACACTATGTGGAAACATAGATCTACTATACGTAGATCTAGCAAACAGGGAATCTGCCAGGATTTACAATTTGGGGGTGTAATGCCAAAATTGGGGATTTATCATGGTTTATTTAGATTTCAATAGTATTTTGCAAGTATCAGTGGAATCGAAGTATCGAGAACCCATCTCTACTTTATATCAACTTCGAATATTAGTTAAGTAATTCCACATTTGATACTGTTTTTTAAAAGCGTATTCATTGATCATTTTCCACGATTCTGGGTTAACTTTCGACAGGTAGCACTAATTTTTTGCCTTCACTATTTAATACATACTAGTATTGACACTGGTATAACATAATTTAGAAACAAAAATCTGCAGAACCTCCCAGAAAAAAAGAACAATAAAAGTGGTATTATAAGGAAGCCGTGATAGCAACCGAGTTAATGAAAGAGCATTTTTGCAAATCTTATTGGCTACTATCACATTAACTCGAACACAATCAGTCTTTATTATTTGTTGAAAAATAATCATAATTTATACGTTCATTGACGGTTTATTATGCCAGAAATTTGATAGAAATCTTCAAATTTAGCCTATGTTACTGGTTTTTTAAGCAGTCTTTATTTCATGTTCTCTTTTCCTTAGTTAAAAGTAAATATTGTTTTTAAATTTCTTGCATTAATTTGTTTGATTTAGATCATCTTTTTAAAAGATTTTTCAGTATCTCTCACGCCATCTTATTAGCTTCTAGCTATGTTCGACGTTTCGCGGCCCTCATTCCTCATTCCTATCAAAATGCCAATGTTGAGTCTGTTAGCACTAGCAAATAGGCTGATATTTTCTTGTCTTTTAATACTTGTAAGAAGCTTGTTGTATATTTCTGGTTAAGTCAAATTATGTTAGATTACCAGTTTCATTTTGGGAGCAAACTACTACAATTTGAGAGGCAAGGGAATGCCTTTTGGGTAAAAGTGTAAAGGAATCCCCTGTGCGATATCCACGCGTCGTAAACGGCGCATGGGGTGTATGGAGGTAGTGACATATTCTCGACCCACGGTACGAAGTGAAGTGGGGTGTCCAATCCCACGGTCGACCGCCTTTACGTCCCAAGGTGCCCAGCAGTACCAAAGACACTCTGGTATTCAATTTGATAGTAGGCTAAGTGCACCTCAGAGGGTCAGGTATAGGAACACTGTGAGAAAAGTTCCCAGCGCTCTGGACAGGATTTGAACCGAATTAGCAGTTAGACGTGCTACCACCTGAGTCAGTTCATTTTGGGAAACATCGGATTTCATTACTTTCTCAATTTTACATATACTCATTGATGTGGTATGCCCCCCCCCCCAACTTCCGTACAGAATATAATATAAAACCACACGAATGTCACACAGACACAAATTAATGCCGAGATAGCGGGAGAGAGCGAAGTCGGGTTAGTTAATGTAAGGTTAGATTCTCCCGTTTTTAATTCCTTTCGTGATTTTGCCTCCTTATTTAGTGTTTTCTTCGTTCATTGCTCGTTCTGTATGTGTGTACTGCATTTTGAAATTCAATATGCTATTGCTTCCTTTCCGGCGAATTTTTGAGAGCTGGTTCCTGGAATGGAAACTGTCACTTTAGGTTAGGTTTGTGGAACCTCAGACTTCCAAGGGACGGAGCGAGGTTTCTGAATGCATAGTTAAGATGTAATATCATTATTGAACTTAACTGTTCAATACGTCGCCGACTTCAAAAATAGTAGATCAGTCGCAAAACGCACGATTCATTTTCCATGGGGTCGCAAAGCGCACGATATTTTGTACAGTCGCAAATTGCACGGTCGCGAATTAGTCAAACATAATTCTTTCCATTATTTAGTCAAAAACCATTTCGGCTGAGATATAATTGTTCTACACTGAGGTATAACTAGAAGTCAAAACTCTTCGTTTTTCTGTCTATGTAAATGTGTTGTAACTAGCATTAATTTTATCTTTAGGGTTTCTTGTAATAAAACCCGTAGAAATCGTATACTGTCATATGCAATATGATTATACGCACCCTGTGGATAAGGTCCATATGAACTAACAAAGGGCAATCACATCGTAACTTCTGATGTGGTGCGATGTGGAAATGAGGAAGTGAGAAATGTCCATACAGTCAATGTACACATTTCTGGAAAGTGCATGTAATACTAGACTTGCGTTATTTGCTTGGCAAGGGGTAACGTGAGGCCAAAGGCAGGACAGGAATCTGTCCGAGCGACCTCTCGTTACACGTGGGCCAATTTAGCTTGGGTTTAACGAAATTCTCAAGGTGCACTTCAGTATATACCAGCTCTTCAAATTATCTGCCTGAGCGATACGCCAAGATATTATACAGGAGCCATAGACATGCAGGCAGCCTTCGACGAAATAGAGTTGCCAAACACTCAATGTGTTTATTATTACATTTTGATCCTTTAAACTTTATTCCACAATTTCTGGATCTGAGGTCGATAGCCAAGCGCGACGCATGACATAATTGTACTGTAAGCCATGTTGCTTCTAGTTTCAATCAGTGGCAAAGATATACTTTGCTTGCATTCCCCCACAGGTCACAGTATTGCATTCCCAACTTCCTATCTCTCGAATCTATTTGACATCACCAACGTCCACCTGCCCTCTCCGCCACTGCATGGTTTCAACTGAGTACAATCTGCAACACTAACCTAACCTAACATTATATGTTGCAGTACGATTTATTTTACAAGTCTTGGAAGTGCTTAATTAAATGAATCTTCATGTCATCTTTCTTCATGAAGTTTACTTTTTTTTTTTCTATTATCTTTGATACTCCTTCGGCTTCGAGAAACGCTTTCTGACGTGACCGAAAATCCAAATTATGCCAAAGGAATTGAGTATTTAGTTCAAGTTGTAGACTTTGTTCACTTAAAAGATTTTTCCTTTTTAATGTTTACTTTGGTATTTCTGAAGAAAAACGAATTTTGTTTTTCGGGCCTAACATGTTAGTAATCAAAGATGGTGTAATGAATTTAGACAAAGTAGGTCGTAAAATTGCAAACTTTATGAGGAAAAGGAAAGGTAATTTTAGGATTAGGTACCATTATCAGGGTTAGTTTGCATTTTATAGCTGCGGCTTTCTATAACTTGTACAGTACATAAAGAATTTATTTATTTATTAGCTCTTCAGTGCAATTTTGAGAAATTAGTGTTACTTACCTACTTAAAGAATTTTTAACTTAAATTTTATTTCTTACTTTTAAACATTTTCCGTTTGTGCTACAGCGAGTTCCATTCATGGCTCCTACTCGTAAATACGAAATTTAACGAAAATCAGAAGAATTTTTAAGATTAAAATAGTTTATTTTGCATCTATCCTTGACTTATAGGCAACTCCTCAAATCATAAAGCATAATTTGTTACATAACTTCCAGGCGCACGGAGTTATGATTTATTTCAGGATAAAGGCGTTTTGGGCTCTGGAGTATCTTGGATTTCGAAAATCAAAATTTTTTAACTGCAAAATCGAACTCTGTGCTTTTCATAACCCCCAAGATAAAAATTTCGGGAAAATGTTTTTGTGTTCTCCAAGTGAAACATGATAAGTCAAGAATTTGCAGTTTTATGTTATCGTGGTTTTCTAGACTTTAGGTGTTTTCTTTCTATTCGTGAAGAATAATAGTGTTGGTTGTTAATAAATATCAGTTTATTAACAATTTGGGAAGTACGTTAACTCACGTATATTATTAATTTTCATTGTTGTTAGTTGTCATCATTATCATCATCATCATATTCAGCCGATTAGTTGTCATAGTAGAAAGTGTACTTGCCCTGTTGGATGCTATCTTGACCCTCCCACCGAACTTCTTGTATCGCTAATATGTCTAGCTCGTACTTCTCGGTCTCGCGTACCGCCACCTGAAGAGCGCCCGTTTGGTATAATGTTCGTACGTTCCACGTTCCTATTCTAAGGTCTTTCTTAATCCTGTTCTTTGAGCCCCCTGGAGCAGTCCCCGCCCGGAGATCCGAATGAGGGACTAGTTTACTTCCGGGATATTTTACCCTAGGAGAATTCATGAACCATCTGTTACTATTTTTTGACATGTTTTGGCGGTGTAGAGTTGTCAGCTCTACGACCTCGCTAAATTGTGATGCTGCTTCCCCTCACCATGATATTTTTATTCGGGGTTATCTTCCCCTAGCCTTTGTAGATCCCTCTACTAACTGCAAGGCAGCAACACTGGTTTTGGTCCGCCCCGGAATATTTCCGTTACCCACCATATCTGGTCGGCATTCTCCTATCCGCCAGGTGGGCATTCTCCTATCCATCAGGGAGGCGCCTGGTGGGAGACCAGTAACTCCAACCCAGGGTTTTGACAGGACACGAAAGAAAAACATAATGTGCTTCTTAAAATAATAATAATAATAATAATAATAATATAACCCTGGGTGGGAATCGACTGGCACACCAGTCTGATCTTGTATTCACCAGACGACCTAGCGTGCTTTCCAGGCGCTATTTATACTTAGTTCATAAGATCGCAAGAGATGGCAATAATAAAAGGTGAGCGTTGGTGAAGATTCTCTTACAACGAAACAGCCCTGACACATGATGGGATTTGACTTCATAGCACTGACACGACAGAAGAAATGCAACGAAACAAAATTCAAATAAATTTCAAGTTTTAGTAGCTTCTTCGCATAACTGCTTGCTCCAACAAACTTGAATTAGGTCAGTTAAAAAAACAAAAAAACAAGTCACTTACGTTGTTCCAACATATTTGTTTCATAGGCCTACTTGTTTATTAAGTGCAACACAATGTCAAGTTTGTCTACCTCAAAACAAATTATTGACCAACTTATTGCAAGCTAGCATGCTATCTGGGAGCCTCAATGAAAGCAGTTATAGACAGAGAAGCTGACTTCAGATTTGGGCTCATAACCGTCGATTAATCTGGCCATTTTTCAAAATCTAATGAAGCTTCAACCTTTTGTTTGTGGTACTTTTGCACTATTTGCACTCAGAATGTAACGCAGGCTAGCGCCTGAACGATAACACATAAGGTGAAGCTGACTTCAGAATTCGGTCAAGTACTCCAATCTCCTTGGCCAGGTTTAATCTGGTGACATCACAACCTTTAATCATGGTGATTTTATATTTCATGCACTTACGTGGGTGGGCGCAAGTACTGATAGATGAATGCACATAAAATGTTTTGTAAAAAAGAAAAAGATCCATTTCTTTTGTTATTTATTATTATGTATGTTTATAATAACACGTGTTCCAAAAAGTAATATGTATAAAACTTTCCATCTATGTCATCACATTTTATGTCTGAGTTGAGGAAATGCATATTCGAAGTGGGATTCTTTAATAAAGCCTCCCAAGTGGCCGATCAGGGTAGCGGAGCAGTTTAGTGCGCTTGTCTTTCTACTACAAGATCGTGGGTTCGAATCCCACCTCGAGCATGGATGTTTGTGTGTGTGTGTGTGATTAGATTTAAGAGAGAACAAGTTTCACAAAATTTAAAGAAGTATAAAAAGTTGAAGAAGTAAAACCCGATTAGGGCGAACGAAGTTAAAAAAAAGTGCATAAGACAACAAATCAAAAGGTCGCGAGTTCGAATGCAGATGAAGACAAGTGGGATAATTTTCAACTATAAATGCAGACGGGAAAGTGAAACACGTAATGTAGTAAGAACAAAATAAAGATCAAGATTCTGTTGTTTTTTTTTAAATGTGTCTGTTTATTATAACAGTAAATTTCGATATGGTGGGCACTACGTTGAATATCGATGTTATAACCAACGACCAAATAGTACATATAATAGGCCGAACAATACTAAAAAACGTTAATCTATCGTTCAAACATACAATGAGATTTTCGTTGCCCTAACAAGATTTTGCTATCTAACATTAGATAAGCCTTAAGTTTATATTTTAAACTTATTGCAAACAAGTGGCGTGTCTTTAACCAAAGTCCTATAGTCAATCAGATAACCATTTTTTAACATATTTTTTTCAGTGTAGACATTTTTTTTTGTTATTCTTTTCAGTACAGATATTTTTGTTAATTTTTTATTTTTTTCAGTGTAGATTTTTTGTTATTTTTTCTGTGTGGAAATTTTAGGTTATTTTTTCAGTCTAAAAATTTTGTGTTAATTTTTTCAGTGTAGACATTTTTTTTATTTTTGTTGTTAATTTTCCCATATAGATTTCTTGTTATTTTTTTTCAGCGTAGATTTTTTTCACTGTAGAAATGTAAACAACCAATTGAATCATCTTATATTTAAAAAAATGCATCGTGTACTTAGAACATTGTGTTTCTTCACTACTTTGAATTCTATTAACTATAGCTACAGGTAATAATAATAGAATGTTTAAGTACATATTTCATTTGGACACACGTCATAAAAAGGAAGGAAGACATGTGGTTCCCTGTATCTACCCTGTACATACGATTTCGTAAACAAAAGTAAATGGAATGAAGTATAAGTGGGTACCCCTGGACATTAGTTATGCATACACAGATACAAACACATGCATATAACGTTGGTAGCTTCTGTGTAGTGTCCATTGTGATAGTGATACAGGTAGACACTTCCGTCTTTCTACAACGGTAGAAGTTTTGATAACCCGTTATTTAAGTGATCGCTGTGGCAACATAAAATTAAAAAAAAAAAAAGACTCCGAATGAGTAATTGAAGAAGGCAAACCCATATTAATACCATAAGGTACTCATACCTGTGACTGCTGTACCCTGAGGTCCATACATGTGTTATATTTTTCATTTCTCAAGTTTCAGCCCCCACGCTTTCCTGACCGTCTTTTCTTTAGAACAAAACTAAAGAATGTTTTGTAAAAGTGAAACAGGAGCTGCTACTGGGTTCATTTCTGCTGGAAGCCATATCTGTTTTCTGACTTTAAAAAAAAAAAAAATTAAATCAGTTGTCCTTGCCAATGGCTTTCCAAACTTAGAAACGACACATCTTATACACATGAATGCTTCTTTCATGCACGAGCAAACTTGTAATTAATATATGATAACATGCTTTAAACATGAAATATGCTCAAGAAGACATTTTAACCTATATCACTGTCATTCAAAAGTCAAAAAAGAATGAGAACTAATGCACTCATACAGTTGTAATCATTAAAGACATGGTTGGCTTCTGAAGAAGGCTTCCAGCAAATTTATCTTTTGTTTCTGTTTTCTTTCTTTTCTTTTTATTTCGTTAAGTGAAGGGTTTACTTTGTATGTTGGGCAATTACATATCAAAATCATAGGGTATGAATAATTGCAATAGTCATTATCTTGTAGCATTGCGCATCTTTACACTCATTTGTCGCTTAAATTGAGAAATTTCATTTCAACTTTTTTTTGTTGTTTAAAAAATCACGCATCTTATCTTTATTTCTTATTTTCCTTCACTGTTCATTCTAGAAGGAAGAGTAGGGTTGTGTTTAAAGTACTATGTCAGCATTCGCCTGGAGTGACTGACAGAAACGAAGAAAAGTCTCGTACAAGTTCGCTAATAATTATAAGCGAAATTTGAACTTCCAAATAATTTGTGTTACACAAATATTTTTCGTCCTTTTCCTTAAAGCAATTAATCTAACTGTAAGAAGCATGCTTTCTTTATTTAAGGTTGTAATGCCAAAGAAAATAATAAGGGCCTCGAGACTTGTGCTGCCACCTGACGAGTAGGTCGGAGTACGGGAATAAGGCCACCTGATAGCGCCGAGAAATGCAATTGGCGGGAAATTATTAATTTTCATTGGCTAAGATGCCAATAAAGTTTTCGACCATAATAGTCGTTGTGTTTCATAAAAAAGTTTAATAAATGTAATTTTGTTTACCTTCTACGAGGGTACATCAATAACTAACGCACAACTATTTTTTTCTCGTTACAGGATAGTGACCTTAGTCCAGTCATTTTGCAAAATAACTCGGAACTAATTGCAATAGAATTTCTGTTTGTTTTATCCGGCACAGGATTGCGTCCTGAATAACATGTCAAAAATCTACCGTGCCGTTTCCAGCCATTTTCAGTCGCCATATTGGAATTTTCTATGAAACACCTTTCATACTATCATCGATAATATCATCTCAGCGAATGAAGGGAGGCACTTCGTTCTTGCGTCAAATTGAAGATAATGGATTGTAAATGTAAAGCACGTAGGTATAGTTCGTGTGCACTGCCGCCATATTTAAATATGGTGGCTTTTGCTCCAAAATTCGTTTTGTTAATGTTCTTCTATTACTTCAATTGCAAATAACTATAAAACCATCAATGGGAAGAAACAACACCTCGGTACAAAGATTATAGAGCCAAATCTGCTCTTTCCAGCGGTATTTATATCGTTGCTCTAACTTAAAAACTAAGAGAGGTAGGTAGTTAATTTTATGTGGTGCAAGATGTTTCATTTTAGGTCATACAATTACCAAGCACCATGCTTATGACTTTAAATATGCTAGCTCCCGAAAATAGGATAAACACTTAATTTTTTTCTTAAAGTAAATGAAATAATTTTGTTCTAAATTACATGAAATAACCACATGTTATGCGAAAAATTATTGTTTCGGTCATGTATGTTGTTTTTGTTACAATTACAAAATGTCCTGATTTTCTAGGTATTTTATGAATTGAACCTGGAACAAATCCCAATCTCTTTTTATTCCCTTGAGACAGATAAACAACGTTTCAGAAGTTTACTGACGCTTACCATTCCATTTTCATACAGCATACAGGTATTGGACAAAATAATGGAAACACATGTGGAAGTCCGAACATTTGTATTAATACAGTGTTGGTTCTCCTTTAGCACGCAATACAGTTTGAATTCTAACGGAATAGACCGATACAAGTCCTGAATGGTGGCGAGTGTAGTTTGAAGCCATTCTTCATGCAGCACAGCCTCCAACTCTAGAGATGAAGGAGGTGGAAATCGCCGCCGAGACCTGGTTTCCAAAACTGCCCACAGAGGTTCGATGATATTCAGAACTGGGGGCTGCGCTGGCCAGGAAAGATGTTGAATCTCATTTGCATGCTCGTGAAACCACTCTTGAACAGGGTCAGCAGTGTGAATGTGGACATTATCATCCTGAAATATGGCATTTCGGTCTGAAAATAAAATCTGCACCCTTGGGTGGACCTGGCTACCCAAGATTTCTTTATACATTGCTGGTGTGACCGAACGGCGTAATGTGACAATCGGGGCTGGCAAATACCATGATATAGCACCCAGACGATAATAGAGCCGCCACCATGTTTGACAGTCGAGCGGAGATAGTCCATATCGAATGCTTGAGAGGGTATTCGCCAGACAAACACGCGTCCATTGCTGGGGAAGAGGATAAAGGATGATTTGTCGGAGCACACGACATGTTGCTAGTTACCCAACGTCCGATTTTGGTGGGCATTGGGGGGCACCTTTGAGCATTCTCGCCTGTTATTACGGGCTTGGCAATAGGAACACGCCCATGGATACCCATATTATGCCCATGGATACCCGCATCACTTGTTTGGTTAAGACTAGGGTGTTTAGGTGCAGATTAAGTTTTGTAGTCACTTTCTTGTCCTTCGCCTTTTGTCTTTTGACCACTATTTTGCTTCTTCGACCATGTTTTATAGTACACTGTCTATGCGGTTATGACTTTCGACACTGTGCCTTGTGTTACACCGTATGACGTTGCTGATTTGCTTACAGATGCTCCAGCTAGACGGACACACACAATTAGTTCTCTTTGAAACTCCGTCAAGTCGGACATACTGGCCAGTCACCACACACCTGCCTAACGTCCACATTCCACAACCACACTGCCTCACTTTACTATTAGTGCACAGTACGTCCTACCTGCAACAAACAAAAGACGGTTGATTTGCTTATTGCTCAGTGTTATCAAGCACAGTCACAATATGTCACACTTTTGACAAGTGTTTCTACTATTTTTATCCAATACCTGTATATTTGTTCCGTGACCTTAATTTTCAGAAATGCTACTTCTCCAAAAGTCCATGGGAACCGGTGTAACAATGAACCACATATCAAAGATGTATAGAGGCGTTACTGGCTCAACTGTTGATGTTGATTCAACTGCATGTCGAATCACCTCTGCAACAGCTTACTTACTTGTCGTGGAAGGACAAACGAATCAAGCAGAGATACTGGATAGTTGCATAAATATATGCAAAAAAAATCTATTGGCGACCTCAGAGAATTTGCCAAGATGGTAATTCTTTAGGATAGAAGAAGAGAATCTTTTTCTATCGTCTCTTTGTGTACTTTAATCTTGTTATTTACTCCCATTGTCACTGCTTGTGCGCCTCTTTTAAACGTGTATACGTTAAGTTCCTTTCCAATCATTGACTGAAATATACATTTACAAACTTCTTCCGCGTTGTCCATATTTACTGCATTGGATACACATATACCTCTTGTGATGCTCCGTAAAAACGAGTCTGACTTAAAGGGATTTCTGTAGATGAAAAGTGCAAGCAGCTTCATTCTGTCCTGTCCATCTTGCTGTATTCTGGCATCCTTTGCTTCCTTGTGTTGTTCACTTGTTTGGTAGATTGCTTAGCTCAGTGGACCTCGATGTATGGAATCATTGATGGAATCCAAATACGTTGTTGAGTTTCATTCATTCCTCTGTCCCTCGTAAGGCCATCTGTTGTTTTGATGCTTCGCATAAGCATATGTTTAAGATCTGTTGGCAAGGTGGTAAGATCTGTTGGTAAGCCTCCCCAAAAGCTACCAGTTTACCAAACTACTGAAATCCTTGTTGAAACATGTTATGAACATGAGAATGGGTAGCTTCCAGGATGTCAATTTTCGGCAAGTGGATATAAATTGTCCTAGTATACAAGTTATGTCTTGCAGCTGCAAAAGATGGCAACATCGACGTCAATGACTAGAGATACAGACTGCAGTCGCATGTTCTTTCTGCAGTGACAAGAATTTTAAGAATATATATTATTTTCATACATTGTATCCATAAGTGAGAAATTCTGCTTCATTCTGCCATTTGGTTTTTGGTACTTTTCACTTGCTTATTCACATCAAGTACAGCTAAACTTGTAGTGCATTCCTCATTCAACCCAAATAGTAGATTTTTGTGAAGGTATGCAGGACTGTGCTGTTTGATTGATCACTTGATGAATTATCACAGATATCTTCAATAATATGGTCAGCAGTAGACTGATAAACGCTGCTAGTAGATTGTGAAATCTCGTTTCCTTCATTTCCTAGATAGGGAGTGGGCAGGTGTAGAGTCTCGTCTATTAGGAGAACGTTAAAAATGTCACCCACCAGAATTTGTCCTCTTCTTGCTCGAACTATCGTTTTTCCACAGAGCATACCGAATCCTCCTCATAAATTAGTTCCAGGCCTCCTGAATTCATCGTATGTAACTCATTTAGGTATGTATGCCACAGATTAACAAGACCACATGCTTTAAGTTGTTGTCTGATGGTTCAGTCGCCAGTACAGTATGTGCTTTCCACCATAACGGTTGATCAAAAGTAATGAAAGCGGTAATATTGTTTTTAGTTGCTTGATCAATCAGAAATGTTGAAAGGTGCACTTGCGTCGCACCTAAGGCCCAAAATAGAGCGGTTACAGCAACCTTCATTTTTCCAGGCGAACCCCAACAGAGCGGAAGACCCAACGTTAACCATGCAAAGCATCGGACCTGGTTCTTTTCTCACTGTATGTAGATAAAAAAAACTCATCTTTCATTTGTTAAGCTCCTAACATAATTGCATGAAACAATAAATCAATTCACCTGCTTCTATTCTACTCCTTCATTCCTTCATTATATCAGTTCTTGCAGAAATATCATATTTCTTATTAATAATATAACTTAAATTCTTTTCTTCATTAACTTTAAATATTGTACACTTCCATACACTACGTGGAAAAAATATTCATACTTTATTTATATAATATACCGTCGTAGATTTAAATATAGTTCCACCTTCTTCAAAACTAATCTTCCTCAAACCTAAGCCAACCTAATAGAAGACAAATCCTATTATGACAGATAACTTAACAAATTGAAGTTGGACGTTTGTAGAGCCCGAAATCTCCACTTTCATAGATTAATAAAATTAAGAGAAAAAATTAATTGATTTAATAAAATTTAACTTGAAAAATTAATTGAACTTATAATTAATTAATCTTCTCATTAAGTTACCTATTCTTCTACTACTCAATGAAACTCTTGAGCAACCAAAATTTGTTTTATTTAGGATCTTAGAAACTATTACAACAAATAAATCCATACTCGATACATTTTTCAGATATCTTCTTTACATTAAAAAGAAGGTTAGATTCGTTTCATTATTATCAAAATTGTTTTGAAAACAATAATATATGATTGAAGATAAATCTCGAAGAATTAACTTATATATCAATTAGATGAGAAAACTAAAATATTATTTATTAATAAATTCAGCTAATTTATTCAGCAGAAAACTATTTAAAACGAAGCTACATTTAGTAAGATAAATCTCCTTTTCTTATCACAAAAATTGATTTTTCAAATAAAATTAATTCAATTAAAAATTAAATCTACATTGAAAGGTTTTCTTTACTGATTCTTAAAATCTTTAAGTTTTAATAAAATTCATTTTTATAGTTATCATCATTCGACTTGTGTCCGAAATTTAAGAGATAATAAGCTTCTCCAAAGCTAGAAATTATGATAATGTTAACGTTTCATAGACTGAGAAAACTATTCCTAACATTGACGTAAACATACATCTTTCCTTTAACTTAGATATTTAGAATTCACTTTGTAAAATTGAAATA
>JAGDQP010023472.1:16685-29116 GCA_022664845.1 Lepisma saccharinum
GATATTTAGAATTCACTTTGTAAAATTGAAATATTAGATTTAGTTCTAAAACAAAACTATATATCAAAAATAGTCAACCTTTCTGCCTTTATTTTAGTGTAATGTGAGGCCTAAACCCTGGTACTTTAATTCACACTAGTATACAGGATTCTACCTTTTAATAATAAAAGAGTTTCGTCACCTCTTTTCTTCTGTAGTTGTATAAAACGTACCATTGTTCTCCAATTTCGTTTTTCCTTATGTTGTTGTGATGTTATCACGGTTTCTTTGGCTTCAGTAGTCTAAAAGCAATGGATGTTTTGTTATTATTTTAATATTGTTTTTATGAAATTACAGTTTGTGTTTATCCAATCATATTCTGACTGGGCTCTTTGCTGCTTGACCTGTATTTGGCTTGTTTGCTCTTCTTTATTTTTCTCTTGTCTGATTCATTCCATGCTTTGCAATTTTCCCTGATTTTTTTTCTGTTAATTTCGATTTTCTTGTTGAGATGTGGTATCTGGTGGTTTGTGTGACCGGGCGAGGGCTTCTTTGTAATTCCTGGATTCTGTAATCTTCCATATAATGTTTTTGGCTCTTAATAATGGCCATGAAACACCAACATACACATAATGTTATGGACCTTTTACAAAGTGTCATGAATTTCCTTCAGAATATAATATCAAATGAAAGTGTGAACAATGTGATATACCTGTTGCCAAAGAATTTGCTTCCGAACTGGGTTTAAATTCTGAAAGAATAAAACAACATTTTCCTGCAGAATTGAAAATGAACCTGTTGCTTGAGGAGAAAAACAGTCATTTAAAATGAACTTATTTTACGTGGTTCTGGACATAGCTATTGTCGACTGACAATATTTTGAACAATTCGAAAAACAGAAGAAAAAAAATATTTTTTTAGTATGATATACACGAGCTTAAGAATTGGGATACGAGGAAAAGTTTTGGAGAGATGCATGGAGCTTCAAAAAGTATTCTGCTTATAAATAACTTCTATAAAATTGTGTAAATAAGTAAACTTCAAGGTAGGTAATAATTAATACAAAGTGTTGTTAAAATTGACAACAACCTCAGAAAATTGAAAACTCATTAGTCTTAAAATTAATTTAACTTCTACCGAAAAGTTATTAATGATAGCGGGATCGGTGAGGAAGGGGCCGTCAAAATCAATCTTCGCTTGTCGTAAAATATGCGTTTTACCTGGCCCTGATGTCAACAAACTGTTCGTGCACGCGGGCATTTTGAGACTTTTACATCAGCTTCGTAAGGCACTAAATCGTGTCAGTTCTTCAACTGACAATATGATTTGTGATGATCCCACCGTAACTTTGAGCGCCTGGATCTCCGAAACTACGCATAATTTTGAATTTCTTTAAAGAAACTTGTTTCTTGTTTTGATGTATCTTACACTATCATTTCTCGGACAACCTGTATAGTGAGTAACAAACTTCACATTGGATACAAGTGGTAAAGTAATAGTGAGTGACACACTTGAACAGAGGACATATTGGAGTGATACACCTGAGGGGAGGAGAGCTGGTATTAAGGTATTTAATACGAGAAAAAAAAATATATCGCAACTTGGATGGTTGTTGCAGAGTACTAACTTTAATATATGTGAAGTATTTGTGTGCGCGAATGAGTGTAAACAAGTTGGGTTTCCTTGATTATACTCGATGTGCATTACACAATAGATCATGCATGCACTTCACGAAATTTGCAAATGTAAATTAGACATACGGTTGGCTTTGCTTGAATATTTTAAATATTTTAAGGCGATAAACCTACTAAAAAAAGATCCTCCTTCCAAACACGATCTCTATAAGTTTGAATTCATTACTGTCAGAATATTGTTATGCTTTAACTTTGAATAGCAGTTTCTTTGGCTCAGAATTGCAGCATACAATATGAGCTGCATATGCACACACACAACACACACACAAAAAAAGAGCAACAATACATCATAACAAAATGCGGCAAAACTAAAGTGGAGAAGAAATAAAGAAGAAAAATATTTAAGAAAGAAAAAAATTAGAAAGATAGACAGGGAGAAAGTAAGCGAAGAAGCTCTGATTTTTTATTACATGTTAGTATGTTACCATACCGACAGAAAGTCTTGGGGAAGAAGTACATCTTTTTAGATTTGTGTGCTAGAGGGGACTTGAAAATTATATAGGCACAGTTTGGTTCCCACGTTACGCCTTACTGAAATCCTTTGTTCCATGTTGGCCCAAAGTTAACCACAGATATATATTTGTGCATTTATATATATAAAAACGAAGAACAATGAAGCTAAGAATTAACGAAGAACAGTAAAAAAAAAAAAAAGTGAAATAAAAGGGGAGAAATTTGTAAAACACTTGATTAGAGATTTAAGGCTCGCAGAAAGCATATCCTCAAGCAATGTTAAGGTGTACATCAAATCTGACAGCGGATTGAAATCTTTTTGTTTCCTTCCGTTGTGTAGACTGACTTCAGGGAACGGCAGTCTTATAGAATAAGAAACCTCTCAGCACATATTATACTTCTAGTCTTGTCTTCATATGTTTATATATTAGTATAATAACGTTTCTATGCCGTATCATCATTTTTCTTGGAGTCTTTTGTTTCCTTACCAAATATTTGAATTTATCCGTTCTTGAAGTCCTGTCAACAGTACAAAATGTTCTGGTCAAGCGTACAGTTTTGTTTCAGTAAATCTAACAAATGATCTATCCAATGAACTCAATACGTTGGTGTTTGGAAGGTCAGAAAATTCATGTAAAGCAAAGGGTGTAGATTTTTGTCCCCACATTGTTTCGATCAATAAGGATAAGTAACGGGTTAGGTTTTGTCATGTTCGGTCAGGTTGTTAATTTGGCAACACAGATAAAGATAGACAGACAACTCAATCAGACTTTATTCATAGGAGAAACAGTCGTCCAAAGATGCACACTCTTACCAAAGGTATAAAGCTGTGAATTGTTTCGTATGTTAGGTACACTGTAAAAAAAATACACTTCTTGTACATCTTCTGCGCAAGAGTCATTATTTTTTTATTCTGTGCACTTTAAATATGCTAGGATGTGAACAAACAAGTTTTCAGAAGTGACATTGCATTAATAATCTGTTCTTATTTTCTAGAAAAGAAGTCAAATCATTGGTAGAAGAAGATAGAGAATCCGGTTCTCGGTGATCGACTCTTGCCTTAATCAAATGAGCCATGATACCAGTACAAACGTCACGCTATTTCGTTACAGATTCAAGAAGTTTCATCTATCTGTGATGTAGTCTAGTATCATCAAACGTTTAGTAAACGTAATGTGTAGAAAAAGCATTTAAGAAGTAGACGTGAGAAAATAAATGAATAAGAAATGTACAAAATTCACTTTAAGGCTATGTTAAAATTTCAGTAATTGCACAAAAGTTAGAAAGGAAGGAAAGTATGCAATGTGAAATGAAGTAAAAGCTTGTAAGGCAAGCCAGAAAATAATAGACTTGTATGTAATAAATGTCGCTTATTACTACCGCAAGTTATAGTATATCTCAAGATTTACCTTTTAAACCTACCTATTTTATTATGTATATTTTTAGACGTATTGAAAGTGTAACTAATCTATATCTATAGTATATCTAGTGAAACTCATAAATTATTATATAATAATAACACAATAATATTACAGCGATTTTCACATTTGCATATCAAAGGGAATACTTGTAACACAAGATCCTGTCACGGAAATTGATTGATAAATATTGAAAGACTAACTTGCAAATTATTGAAGCAAAATTGCTTTAAGTCATTTACACTTAAATTCAAACATTATCTTTTTAATGCGTAAACTGTAATATCCATCTAGTAACCTTTTTAAGAAGTAGCGTTTATGGTTAATTAAAACCATATAAATTAATCTTGGTGATTAAGTTATATGATGATATTTACGAAAGAATTTTATTGAATAAAAAATTAGATTCTTAGATTTCTTAGTTCAAAATAGTGACTCTTGCATATTCCATTCAGCTATACAGTATAAATATATATATTGAATATTCCATTCAGTGTAAAAATATAAATGGTGAAGAGCATTTTTTTTTCTTTTGCTAAATAGTCATGCTTATGAGAAAATGTTTTAAAACTTTATTAATTACTAGTTTCGAGTTCGATGTTATGTGGACAATTCTTGATATGTTGCACATTGACTATATATATACAGGGTGCAACTGAATTCTGCAGACAAACTATGGTGATGAATTTCTGAGACCAAAACAAGTAGAGCGTTATTTTCATAATATGTCGATACCCGATTTATTTTTGAAATTCAGGGATCCCAACTTCGGTACCCTAATTCGATTTCTTACAATGATAAATAAAATGAATAATTGTTGATAAATTCTAAATGGTCGTACGAAAGAAAAAACATATGATTTTAGTTGTTAATTTCTGTCATTATGGTAGAAACAGTATTGAAAGTTAAAATTTGATACCATATTGTTATGAGTAGAATATGTCAGAGAGAAATTAAATCTTTGAAGTATGTTTGTAGAATTGCATTACACAATAATATATATATTATATTTTATATTATATTATATGTTATATGTAAGAAAAAGGAATTAATTAGTGTATTTTGTTTAATGGTATTCCATTGTAGATCATTTTTTAACATGTCAAAGGCGTACTTGGCTCTCACTTTGTCCTGAAGTGGTTCAAAACTCACCTAAAACTGTAGGTTTCGTCCTAAGTATGCTAATGTCATCTCAATTCGATGAAAGACAATGGGAATGAAATATCAGTTCACTATGCCACTAATCTTAGACCACAAACATATAAAAGTTATTTCAATTTTAATGATTTCTTCCTTGGTTAATTCTGTACCGCTTCGAATTTTGAATTTGAATTTATTTATGGCCTTTAGTCATCTATGGCTCAGGCTGAATGGGTAGGGAAGAAGTCCATCAGTTGGTGTGACTGAGGACTGCATTATAAACGGAAGTACAAATTGACAAAACAAAGTTTTGAAATCCTCAATAATTTTAAGAGAGAGAAACAACGATAAAAATTGAAAATTGCTTCTTATTTAGATGTTAAAGAAGAGATTTAACTTCCGTGGAACAGAACCATTTTGAGCAAAATGAAGGTGTAGGCTCCGATAATCCGTATGTTGAGTTGTTTTTTGTTTCAGTCATTCAAAATATAAAATAACCTGAAAGAAAACGCAATTTCGAAGAAAGGAAGGTTTTTAATTTCATACCATTCGTATTATTTCGCATTATCTTATATTATTTATAATTATTTTATATTGTCCGAAGTGCATTCATCTGAAATGCAAAGATGGTGCGTTAAGTTGGAACTAAATTGTTCTCTAAATGCAAAATTTTAGATTATTTATAATTCGACTTCTTGGCCTCTTGGATCTCTCATTTCTCACATTTAAAAGATGACACCAATTTTTCTTTCCTGAATCACCTGTCTTCAGTAGGCTATAGATAATAGATACTTGTCAGGTTGTTACGTGAAAAGTGTGGGTACGCAACAAAAAAAATACTTCTGTTAATTTAATTACTGTGTTCTCAGTTACACGAGTTTGTAAAATTAATGTTAACACAACAACGGTGCTACACTACAAAAACAGTACCTTTGAATAGTGGGTATAAAATGGCAATTTTGTATCCACAATTTTTGAGAGGCAGTGGCGAACCTAGCGTATGGGTTTAGAGGAGTGGTTCTTTGCCTCCAAGTTCTTGGGAGGGAATAGATTAGTACTACTAATAATAATAAAACGATGGTAAAATATGAATCCCTGTGCCCATCACTGTCACTGTCACTATTTTGGAGAATCAGTGACGGGCACAGGGATTCATAATTTACCATTTTTTTTCCTACTAATCTGTTCCCTTCCAAGAACTGGGAGTCAAAGAACTGCCCGTCTAAACCCAACCCTGGGTTCGCCACTGCCTCTCAGATATTGTGGGTACAAAATTGCCATTTTGTACTTACCATTCAAAGGTATAGTTTTTGTAATGTAGAGTAACTCAAACATAATTTTGGAATATGTCTATCTGGTTAAAATCTTGGTAGACAGCTGATTTTGTAAAAGATAAAGTTGTCAATACAGATAATAAGAAGTATAAGTAATTATCATTAACAAAGAAGCTTTAAAAGTAGAAAATAACTTTTAACTTACGAAATGAGTTTGTATTGAAATAACACACAAAAGTGGTAATCATCCTCGACATTCACCATGTGTTAAAATCGTGTTGAGTTTTTACCGGTGTTTTTGATGAGCAGGGAAGGTTTTTTTTTTTTTTGTAAAGTGGGGGGAATATGCAACTGTCACATTTCTCGCTTCTTAATTGTTTCTAGACTTATACAACCACGTAATAAGGACTATTCAAGCAGACTATAGTCCTTGTGCCAGACAAATTGTTGGTATAAAGTGAGGGGACCAGATGAAACTGTACACTGGTATGTATACAGCACGAAAATACGTGATGGACATTCCAAAATTGTAGCTATCCAAGATGGCGGTCATTCAAAATGGCGGCCGACGCTATTGGTTAAAAATACATATCTAGACTCTGAGTTATCCGATTGCAATCATTCCTTTTTTACATTAAAGATAGTTTTGCTGGCTACACTTTTATTTATGAGCAATATTTTCATAAATCTAATAGTTTTCAGTTAAATGTGAACTTTAACCGAAATCATTTTTGTTTAATATTTGAATGAGGCAGATTTTAGGTTTAGGTGAAAATTTATATTTAAAAAAAGGGGGGGAAACAAAATTAATATGCATAATATTTTCTTGTTATTTAAATTTATGTTAGAAAACTACAATTTTAGATAAATAAATGTTTTTGCAAAAGACATTGCTTTTATTTGAAAGAAGAGCAATAATACGCTAACCGATAATCTGAACCAGAGCAACTACTGCATATTTGTGTAACGCAGGATGGCAAGTACAACAGTTTCTGGTGCAGATTCTCCGCCGATCCAATAGTTTTCCTTCGCTGTCCTTTCTCCATTCATGTCCATCAGCCTCTCCCAGTCTTCGTATCTAAATCCCTATCTGGAAATTTGCGCGTTCCAATGTATCCTTGCACGATGGTAGTTAGCAACTATCGACTTCATCCGCCTTTGAATGTAAATAATTTTATCGTAGCTCATTGGCACTTCCAATTTCTATTTTCTTGGAATACATGTCACAAGTAAACTTTCCAATTGTATTTAATAACACATCTGGAACAGTTCACTCGATTCCTAGGTTTCTGAATGTTGTGACATATTTTGTACTGTTCCAGAAAACCTTTCGATCTTTCTTTGTCCTGTAAATGCATTTACACTGTCACAGTCTGATCTGAGAGGAACCTTATCACAGCTGATGCTAATTCTTAATAAATTTCTGAAACACTTTGGCCAATATCAAGTACTTTCAGTTAGTTTCTAACACCGTGCTTGCCTTAACCTGTTTGTATAGTACAAGAGAAAACCAAACTTTTCATTAATAGTGATCTCTTAGGTCCAGATTATCGGTTATTATTGCCCTTTTCTTCAAATAAAAGTATATATTAGAAGCAGCAACTTTTGAATTTAATTTTTACACCTTTAGGCAACTTTGGCTCCCGCCGGATGGATGATTAGATGAATTGGTGGAATAAAGAAACTGAGAGGAAACGGGAAAACCCCGAGAAAAGTAACGTACACGGTGTTAGTCCGCCACAATGTCCATATAATATAAGCAGGCGTCGAACCGACCACCCTCTAGTATCAGAGGTGAGCGCTAAACCATTCACCAACCGAGGCCCAGCAGCATTTTTAAAGCATATATTTATCTAAAAAAAATATCGTTTCCTAATAAGACCTTGAATACGAAAATATGATATAAACATTTTTTCTTATTTTTTTTTTAATTTACTTAAAAAACTAAAACTAAATACACTTAAGTAAATATTAAATAATTTAGGTTAAAATGGACATTTTTAAATTTAACAAAAAATCTACCAGATTTATGTAAATATTACTCTTAATTAAAATAAAAAAGGAACCATCAAAAGCTCATGCCGATATATGTAACATTGAAAAATTGGCGCTAGCCATCATTTTAGTGGCCGCCATTTTGAATAACTACCCTTTTGCAATGTCTATCACCCATATTCGTGCTCTTCATAGATAAGTGCTGAAGAGCTGAAAGTTTCATTTGTTTCCCCCGTTTTATACCAAAACATAATATAGCCCCTTCACGCATTACTGCCTTCACAATGTAACCGGTACCGTACCTCGTAAGCTTATTGCAGACATTTTCAAAGACCATATTTCGGGTTATACTTGTCGGATTTAATTGATCTTTCTTTTAAATTAAAACCTGGTGACAAGCTATATTGTGTAAGGACATTGGTTTCACTAAAACCAGTCGTTTCAAAGTAAAATACTAAATAAGAAAATGTGTTAGGCTAAAATGAAATATTTTTTTATATTTAACTGAAAAACTATTAGATTTATGAAAATATTGCTCATAAATAAAATTCTAGCTAACAAATTTATCTTTAATTTTAAAAAAGAATGATCAAAATCGAATAACTCAAAGTCGAGATATGTTGATTTTAATAAATAGCGTCGGTCGCCATTTTGAATAGTCGCCATCTTGGATAGCTACATTTTTGTAATGCCCATCACGCATATTTGTGCTATTCACATGCCAGTGTACAAGTGCTGAAAGTTTCATCTGGTCCTCCCATTTTATACCAAAACATCGTTTTTTTTTTGTTTTTTGCTTCTGGCACAAGGACTAGACCCTATATACTTTCATTTGATATTCAGATCAATTGGGTTGAATTTTATTTAACGTCTTTAGGCAACTTTGGCTCAGGACATATGAATGATGATGGGAGAATTGGTGGAATAAAGAAAGTGGGAGGAAACGGGAGAACCCCGGGGAAAACCACGCACACGGTGTTTGTTTACCACAAAACCCACATGGCATCAACTGGGATCGAACCGACACCCCCAAGTACCAGAGGTGAACGCTCTACCACTGAGTCGCCGCGGACCGATACTCAAATCAAGCATATGTAATGCAACGAAGAACGAAATAAACTGAAGGGAAATTATTGCATCCTGATAACGGATATTACCTTGGTATCAATTTTACTTTATTACTCTTAAAAAAATAGTTCAAAATATTTGTCATTCGTGCAAGCCTACTACCCAGTGGCGGCGTAAGGCAATCTGGGGCCCGGGGCAAGTGAACTTCATTGAGGCCCATTCCCGAACAGAATCGTGAGCGCATGCTGTTACTGTTGGCCAGAATATTTTATTTTCCGTATTCTGAGCCATGCAGGAAAACTGGGACCCCGCTGGGACTCACTTGCCAAGACAGATATCTTCTCGCTCACTCGCCGTAACCTACACATGAAAACAGTAGTTCAGGTTGTGTAGTCATGCTTGTCAACTAGTACAGTCAAGCGCACAAGTAAGATTCTTGAGACTGCATAGCTATTGCATCAGCGACCACCGTCGACGTGCTCCATTAATTAATCTTAACAAGCGATTATTCACTTGTTCCCGCGACCGGCAGAGACCCTTCGCCAGGTAGGGCCCGTGAAGAGGGCACCGCCCCTTCCCCCTTACGCCGCCACTTCTACTACCTACCTGTGAGCTAGAAATTCATATAACTTACCAAATAAAATACAAACCTGTTAAACCTTATAGGCTACCTTCACTAAAAACATAAGGTTTGAGAGGCCTCGGGAAATTTTTCACGAAATTTCTGAATCAACAATTCATTTTGAGTTTATTTAATTAAAAAAAAAAGCTCTTCCAGTTAATGAATCACCTTGCTACCAAGAAGTACCAGATTTTATACCCTGTGGAGACACATTTTGGCCCTAAATTATCATTCGTTTATATTGCCCAACGACATTTCGGTCATAAATGAACCGTTTACGGCAGAGTACTTGTACGTACTATATTGGTAAAACCTAAAACTGATTTATTTGAATAATGTTACATTTTGAAAACCGAAATAAATGTAATTATTAGTCGGTTTATTATTATTATTTTGTGAAAACTCTTTGCGGTTTTTGGTTTTCAAAAAAATATTCTTTTACTTTTATTTTAAAAAATCCTTTAACACCACTTATATATCATCACAAGCTAAGTCCAGCCCTCGATGGATTCTGACTACGGTCACGAACTTTGGACTGATACTCTGGAGGCACGCAGATTCAAGTCCTGATGTTGGCCATTCTGAACTGAGTTTTTTTTTTTGTAAGACTTCCCCTCAGTATTACCCAGGCGAATGTCAGTATGATACCTATACTTGGACCAGCTACCGTTCATTTCTGACAGTTCGTTGTGGGATGAACGCTGTAATCAAGCTTCTGACAAGTGATTTATTATGCCTGTCACATTTAAATAAAGTTCGGGACAGGTAAAAAAAAATATTTGAACTTGACAATGAGGAAGTGTTGCTTAGAAAGTGTGGCAATGGTTGTGTTGGGTGTTTTCCTATCTGCTTCCCTTCTGTCTTATCGCAGACGAAATTGTCAGTGACCAACTTTTGCTGACTCCACTCCGCCCTCCAGTGTAGACAAAATGCTCTGGCCGCTAATTTTCCCTGCCTTGTTCCTGGAGAGTACTCACCGCGTATGTCATATAACAAGACAAGTGACGGACATCGGCTAAAGCTGTCTGTCTGACCCAATAAATATAATTTTAAAAAGTTACAAAAAAGAAAGTTAAGAATGAAACAAGGTAAACAAAAGCCTGGACTCTGCTTTATCTACCAAAGCTACTCCGTTTGCTGCTAATGAAGAACACAATAACTTGGAAGGAGCGAAAAATGTCTGATTACAGAGCGTGCGGTCAGCAATTAGAGACAAACCTTCACAATAGGCCTCAGGAAGCAGACAAAAGGATGAAGAAATGAACATAGCAAAAAAAAAAAAAATGTTAGAAAAAGAAAAAAGACGAATCATGAAGAGGAATCCAATGACGAAGCAAAACCATCTTGTGTTTTTCGTTGGAGCCACTTCGTTCTGCAAGTCTTTTTTTTTCCTATCTGCTATCTCCGCGAGGATGATGGTAGAGAAACAATCACCTTTCCCTCTCCCTTCCTAAAAGTAAACAAAAAAGAAAGTGTCACTTCATTCAGACAAACAATAACAATTGCATGGGATGAATATTTGCAGATTCTATATTTTACCCATGTTCATATCTACGATTGGTCCAATTTGCAGAGCAAATCAAAAGAAATGCTTTTGTATTTTTTTTTTTTTTTTATATATATATATATAGAAGTTTGATGACACAAGCTTCAAAGTTTTCTTTTATACTACCTTTCTTTCTTTTTCGCTTTTGATGATCCAGTTTTTTTTTTTCTCTTCTAATTTCGTTGTTGTTTTGTTGTTACGCCTTAATACAAAAATCAACCAACCTATCATCGACGTTTCTTCTTCAAGCAACCTCGTGGAACCATATAATCTTCGGTCGCAGCAATTTCTGTTTAATATCCACTAACTACCAGCACAGAGAAAAACGGGCGACGATCTAACAACGCACACACACACACACACAGCAAACTTGTGGAGGTCCTTACTGCAATTTTCTTCTCTCCCTTATGGCGTGCTATAGCACAAAGTACTTTTCCCAACATGAAAATTAGAAGAAAAAGAAAGAAAAAGTATTCAACCATGCAATGAGGTAGTTTTCAGTAAAGCGAGACTTTAAAACATTATAAAACTCTGCTGTTATTGTAGTTCGTTACTGGGACGGTGCGAGGACGAAGTAGAGGGGGGAAGGAGCAAAGAGAAACAGTATAGTTAAGTGAGATGATTGTCCCCCCAGCCAAAAGCCATCCAAGGTAGCTTTTACGTGTCTCATGGTATTACCTCTCCTCCAGATCTTTACCCCCTTCCCAAAACACCCCCTCCCTGCACTACCTAATCACAACACACACACACAGAGCAAGGTTTGACCCGAATTTCCAACTCACTCACCTCTCTTCTTTCTTGTTTTTTCTCTCCAATTACTGAGAACTGGATAAAACTTATAATCGTACTACAAAATTGCTGCATTACCTAGTCGGTTCCAAATTATACTCATTACGTCGCCGGCTGCATTGATCATTATATGGTAGAGTTGAGTGTGTTCGTTGAGCTAGCGCAAAAAGAAAAAAAAATATGAACAAAAAAAGTTTTTTTTTTCTAGTAAGGGGAGGGTAAAAGAAGGTACACTTATACAAAAGACTCATTTTCAAAGGGTCGCCTTTTTCTCGAAGAGGTTGTTTTCATTCAGATGTATCAGCCTCCGAGTATAGAACAGTGTTCTGTTAAGATGTGACGAATAGGCGAATATTTCTTCTTTTTTTTTCTATTATTGTTATTGTTGTCTTTGTTTATCTTTTTCGTTAGTGATGAACACAAAGTGACATGTGATGGTTGTGTTGACCTTTT
>JAGDQP010023473.1:0-29114 GCA_022664845.1 Lepisma saccharinum
AAAAATGACAGTGAAATTCTTATGTAAGAAAAAGTGACTTTTTTCTTCCAGTGTGACTATTTTTTCTTACCGGTTTGTTTCCTGTATTTTATGGTTTAATACAATACAATTAAATATGTATCCAAATGTGCCTTTAATTTTGTTTGCTCTGAATGCCAAAATTTTCCTACATAATCATAATAATAATTTTTTTTTTGGTCGCAGGTAAACATGATGTACTGGACAGAACACTGATTATATGTCAAAACAAATGCTGACTAAACTAGTTTTTCTATACTATATAAAATTTTTACCAGTGTGGAGCTGTGATTTCGTTGAATTTTAGGCCCTGGATTACTTCATGCATAAAAAATCAGTGTGCAACGGGTTCCTCTAATCATCACAACGAGCAAACTTTTAGTTTTGGGAACTCGCTCACTAATTTTTTATAATTATATAATTACTACATTATTTGCTGTTTTAAAAATTATAACAATCATAATCGTCAGATATTTCTATACTCTACAATACGATGCGAAAAAACGAGCGTATAAATGAATTATATTTTAAAATAAATATTATGTTTCGTTGTTTAAAAAGAAGTAGTGTTACTTTTATACAAAAAAAAATGTTTGTACTATATTTAAAAGCACTTCTCACCACTCACTCATTACTTTTTTTTTCTTCATATACTTAAATTAAAGGTTATTGCTCATTAATCATAAAACCGTTTTTTTTAAATAACGAAAAACTATAAAATGCTTCAAGGAATCCTTTAATCTATATTCTCAACTCCATTGATGTTGCCTTGAGCAAAAGTCTCCAACACACTGTACAATCATGACTCACTTAAATGTTACGTAAACTTAATATAATGTTGTATTACAACAAAACAATACTATATAAGAATCCGTTCAGAGCTTCAAATACAACGTTCTTATTAATTTTGTAAAAAGGTTCAAGGGAAATGGCTAAAATAAATTACTTCACGTAACTTCAGTTAATTTTATATTGTTATATCTTATTTCTCTTTTTATCAGTTCTTATATCAATATATATAATTTTACATCAATGATTATAAGAAAGAATTTATTACATAAATGGAGAAATTCCATTAAATTTTGATAAATAATACAATGTAGGCTTTGAAAACAGGTATTCACAGAACCAATGGATAACACAACGCATCTTGATTCAGTTTTGAAACTCTTTCCTTACCGAATGAATTTAGTGTTCTGCACTGGTATTCTCTTCCAGTTTTGAAGAGTATATTTCATTATTATTAATTATTATTATTATTATTATTATTGGAAGTAGTTGTTGTTTTATTATTCCTTGTAGTATTTTGCAGAATATATAATTTCGTAATGCATATGGATGTTGTCTCCTCTAATGTGTTATATTACATGGTTCTGTAATTTATTTGTTAAGACATTATTTAATTATTTCTGTTTGTTTTTCATTATATTAGTTTATAATCTGATTGTAAATATTTATGAAGCTGTATAGCTAAAATGCTGTATTATGTATCACTACGTGTTTGCCCACTGAATTCGGCAAAGTCAAAAACTTCAGTTCTACTAATATTTTTTGTGCACACAACTAACCAAAAAAGACCAATATAAATAATCAAACAAAATCAAGGTTTAAGGCAATTAACAAACATCTAGATTTGTTGTGTGATTTGATATGATCCCAAATTATATTTTCTAAGCATAAGCTAAGGCCAATATTGGTCATATGTTTTAGCGTTGTATGGCTCACCGAGTAATACTTCTCGAGATGGTGCAAGAGACCACTCTTCTTAGCTGCCACTTACCCAAAACCCCTGATCTTGGTTTCTCTTTCTTTTTTTCGACGAAGTTCTTCCTTTTAAAACACAGCTTTTAGTGTATTATCTAACTTCAGTTCTTTGAACTAAACCCGGTTTAATTGTATGAAATTCGGTTATCAGAAATGCGGTTATTTGGTCATTATATGTTAGTGTATTACCATTTTGAAGACGAGTCTTCTGTTTCATGAAATCCCAAAATTGAGCTGGATTGGTTTCAATTGCAGGTTCAGACAAGTTTATATAACTATTATGCGCAGCTTTGATTTCATGCTTTCCCTCCGCTCTTAATTTACAAAATTCTTTATAATGGTACAGGGAATTACCTCCATTAGCTTTGTATATTTTATGGTGATACGCTTTCCTTTGAATTTTCTTTATTATATCTGCGTTAAACCAGCACGGATAGTTCCGATTTAAATGTTTGCTTTTTTTTAGAGGGATACATTTATCAAATATTTTAAATATGATGTCATAGAAGTGGTCAACTGCCACGTTTACATCAGAATGTTTATTAAGAACATGCCAATTTGTCTGCTTAAGCCCATAATATAATTGCATATGGTTTGCCTTTCTATAGTTAAATCCTGATACCTTGCTGTGTATTTTCGCCGTTTGTCTACTTTTTGTTTTTATATTTATGTATAAAGCAGGATGATATACATCTTCCTTAACTAAGGAGAAGATTTCTTTGTTTACGGTAACAGAGTCTAAATTGGTCAGTACTAAATCTAGTGTTTTCCCGTAATACGTATGTAGGTTGTATTAACAGTGGTTTCGTTACCGGGGGCGGTGATATAACAAAAAAATGCATTTCGTACAGCAAAGACGGCCGGTTTCGTTCTGCTTGAATAGCAGAAAAAGACAATGCAACAGGCTGGCAACCTGCTTTTTGCAGGGCTCAGAAACACTCGTAACATGATTGTTTTAAAAATCTAATTAATCAGTTCTAAATACTATTCTATTTCTATTTGTGTGTATAAAAGATATTTCAGGTTATCTGGCACTCGATGCCTTACCTACGAGCCCACAACGCTTGTTGGTTGAAGTCAAGTGGAGTTCAGCTCATATTGAAAGGGTTTTATAACTAACAATTTCCAACATCATAGCCGCAAAGAAATACAATATTACTGTACTATACGCTTGTATTGTACTGTACGGTTATTAACAATAATCAATATTGCATTAAAGTGTTTCTTCGTATGCTACGTCAGTTACCAGTGTAGCAAATATTTTAATGTTCTTCTGTGGGCCCGTACTGTCCTTTGGTTTATTGTATTATTATTGTAGGTAGAACAAATTGGTACATGAAACTGTGTTTTCTCCCAGAACCAGTTTACTATAAAATTATTTACAAGTGCTATATAAGTTAATAAAATGAGTGTCCCAAAACCGGGACTATAGCGAGTTTATAGAAACTTTGGCCTTCTTCTTCTTTGGTGATCAATCCTTAGAAAAGTAGGTTGAATCCTGTACCACTTCCGTTGCAAACTGAGTGCAGAAAGGAATGCCACCAGCAGTAGCGTAGATAGGAATTTCTCAAGGGAGGGGATATCTAGAAAATAATAGCCTTGGCAGTTATGCAACCCAACATTTTAAATAATATATTTCGGTGCTTTCTTCTATAATTTTAGAACAACACAATTGTGTGGAAAAGTATGAAATCTTTGAATATTATATCGGTATAGTTTACTTAGTTCAGTCATAATTCTAATACAAACTTAGCCATATTAAAACATCAGGTTGGATTTTGTCAAGAACGAAGAGTTTCTCGACCAACATTTATTAACGCTTATGCGCTCAGTTTGATGACAGTTTTCTCTTGTAAAACTACCAGTTTGTTATGTCACATTCATTTGAAATGTTGAATTTTCCAAAGACATATTTATTCGTTTCAGAGTATAAAATATAATCTTTGGCGTAGATGTGAGTGCAGGTTGTATAAAATCTGAAGCACTTTTAAAAAGTTGGGAAACCTGATATGCCTCCATTGCAGATTGAAGGAAACATTCCACTTTTATTAGTTTCGCTTACGAAAGTCATAATTAGTGTAGAAAATTTTGTATGCGAAAAAATTTTAAATTATACTAATTGTGGGAGTTTTGTTTTTTTGTTCAATGTCTTCATTCTAAAGCCTCAGATATCACTTTTGTAATATACTATCAGTTCTGATAGTTGATTTAGGAAGTCGATTTTTATGTAGCTACTGCATTAGATATTCTAGACCTATATTATTCTTTCATTCAGCTCTATGACATATCCAAGCAGAGTTCAGAGAGTGCGGACCTCTCCAAAATTCCGATTTATTTGTAAACCTAGCACAATTTTTAGGTGTAATTATATACAGCGTGTTTTACAATTACTTCGACAAACTCCTGGAGGTGGTTCTTCACATCAAAACAAGACGAAAGTTCCTCAGACAAATTCTCTAAATGTGCATAGTTTCGGAGCTAGAGGGTACCGAAAGGGTGGGAAAATGAACATTAGAGTTTCATATTTCTAACACCACGAACAGTAGATCTGATGCTGCATGGTACCTCAAAGACTAAGCCTTTTTTTTTTAATATTTTCATCGATTTTTCCAAACTCAAAGTTACTGTGACTTGCTTTCTCTTCCTTCTGACAATTTGCTTCAGTTCTTTCAAACTTCAGCATCTCTGGCAGTATTCACAGCTTCCACGAAGTTAAGGTGTTCCTTTTGTAAGAATCTGTAGAACAGTTAATCGTAGCGAAATACTAATTTAATCGAATAATTAAATAATTCATTACATACCTTGAATGTGGGCTTGTGGATATAAAATATGTGTTTCAATCGATCCTAAATAATTCAGTATCAGTTGAATATGAATGGTCTTAAAATACTCCTACATTGAGTGAGTGTGTTGCACAATATACATAAATCTCAGCAGAGTACTGTCACAGTATGTCTTGAATAATTTTTAAATTTTCCAGCAAACTGCTTCCTTCATCATATTCATAAAATAAGATCTCGTAATTAACACCAAAATTTAAAAGATTTTATCAGTTGTTATCGCTAAATCCCGATATTAACTCTTCACAACTTTCCGACCAACACCACGTCAGGGGAAGATCTGAGTCACGTGAATAAACTGCTTTTTAAAACGACATCATATACTCATTTGAATCTATCTTAAGGCCTTTAGGCAACTTTGGCTCTGGCCGTATATGGATGATGATGGAATGAATTGGTGGAATGAGTGAGCAATCTGGCAACTGAGCCACCGTGGCCCATATCACATACTCATCATTGACGTACTTAACAATAAAGTTTTTCCATGTAGGTGATATTAAGAGTTCCATCCGCTAATGCAGAAAATTATTTAGCTGCATTTAGTCAGGAAAAATATTCCTTAATTGAAACTAGATCGCAAATTTCATAATTGATTTTAATGGTTAGATTCTTCTCCCCTTATAGCCGACCGAGGTAGCCATGTGAGGCATTAGGCCAGCATCTCCAAGGTTGTGGGTTTGAATTCTGCCTCAGGCATGGATGTTTGTGAATTTTAAAAAGCGTTGCACTCGTATAATCGTGACGGACAGAAGTCAAACGTTAACATGGCCCATAGAAAATAAAGTTTGGAGTCGCCGTGGCTCAGGCGGTAGCGCGTCTGACTACGAATAGGGCACTCTAAAGTGCACTCAGTCTCCTATTAAATTGAGTACCAGAATGTCCTTGGTATTCCTGGGCACCTTGGGAAGTAAAGGCGGTCAAGCGTTGGACTGAGCACCTCAAGTCTCTTCGTCCCGTAGGTCAAGAAAATGTGGAGCGCTACTTCCACATCCCCCATCTGCCGTTCACGATACGTGCGTATCGCACAGGGGGATAGCTTCACATAGAAAATAAAGTTTACCAAAAGTTTATCTTCTCCCATTATGATCTGAAAGATCACATTAGATCTTACATTGGGACATATCTTAGAAGTGGCACGAAACTTTCCCATGTGTAATTTTAATTTATAATTTAGATCTACCGTAAAGAGGACGCCTGTTTAAATTATATCTTTTCTATGCACAATACTTCAACCGTAGAAATGTTTCAAATTTCCTCCGTTCTACCCTCGTTGAGACTATCATTGCAGGAATTACTACATTCTTCATTACTGTCTAGAAGTAGTTTTTCTTTTTTTTTATCGACATGACTATCAAAGAATTTTAATTTTATTGGTAAAGGTTATTTACCACATCTACCTAAATGTGAAACTACAACGCAGAATTAACAATATGATCCTTGTCTGTTTATGAATAAACTTACAATTATATCGAGATGGGTATAAGCTATAGAGCTGGTACCAGCTTTACAATCAATTTTACATTTTAACCAACAATTTGTTTCCAAACATAACTTAATTCTTTTCTTGTGGAAATACTCTCCTTCCAAGTTCATAAAGTGGAGACAAGGGGGGATATATCCCCCATATGCCCCCCTTACCTACGCCACTGGCCAC
The DNA here is from genome assembly GCA_022664845.1 of Lepisma saccharinum. Lineage (NCBI taxonomy): Eukaryota > Metazoa > Arthropoda > Insecta > Zygentoma > Lepismatidae > Lepisma > Lepisma saccharinum. Next base: position 6,277 of record JAGDQP010023473.1, read on the forward strand.
CAGTTCCGTTGCGATCTGAGTATGAAGGATTCATCCGTCTCCGTTGCGAGTCGAGAGGAGGAAGCTTGGAACTTTTGCCTTCTTCTTCTTTGGTGATCAATCCTCAGAAAAGTAGGTTGAATCCTGCACCAGTTCACATTATCACTTAACGAAATAATTAATGTACAAATCTGCAGAACGCACTTCAATAAGTTAAAACTCCAAAACATGTTTTTTTTTTAATAAGAGAAATTTTCGAAAAATTACAGGGGGCAGTCTTAACTTGCTGTGTTCTTATCGCTAGTTTGGGTCAATTTTGATGTCTTGATAATTTGGCGCAATTGGTTAGCGCACGCAATATTTAACATTTTATACTTTCACCTAAGGTTGTTCCAATCCTATCAAAGGCCGTGTTTCATTTTACTTCACGAAACTCAAGAGTGCTTCAATGTAATAGTTTAAATTTATATTTTTCTTTCTTACATGCTATTATTATTATTTTTACAATGTCATATTAAAACTATTCAATATATTTATTCATGGTCGACAGTAGTACGTTAAATTGCTGACAGATGGCAGTAACGAGCACTATTAGTTCATATGTTTTTAAGTTCTTCATAAATGCTTCACTAGCAATCATTAAAAAAGTGTAAGATGGTCGGATTTAAAAGCCAACATTTCTTTTACAGAAAAAATAGCTAATTCTTTTTCAATACAAGAGTTCTAAAGAGCATTATTAGAAGATATCTTACAATTTAATCATGTAAGAAGAGATGCTATAAATTAGTGCTGAAGCTACCAAAATATATCAATATTTTAAAGAAGAATTGAAAGTAAAAATCAATTGTAAATGAATAAAACGAACTAAATGACGTGTTAAGGCATACAGAAACGCTATTCACCAATTATACTATTTCTTTCGATTCATTTTTATTATCTCTTGTTAACAATACTAACAAATCAAATACCATCTGTATGTTAATGACAAGCAGTCGGCAGACTGATTTCGTCATAACATGGCGGCGCCCGATTAAGCGCAAGACTGAGACTGTTTCGAAGCAAGGATTTATTACTCTTCATAAATGCATAACAGAAAGAAAATAAAATGTTTTCCGTAGTCCACTTTAACAGAAGAATTTTTAATTGCAATAAGAAAATAATACCGGAAACGTCCATTGTTAACTGATATTCAAAATTCTGTAATTGACAAGCAATAATATTTCATTTTGTAATATTGTTTTAAAGCTTGGCTCATGTAATTACAACGAAACAGGTCCGTCAGGAAGTGTGACACCGTAGTGATAAAGGTAGCGTGTCAGACTGCAAACTGCGGATATCTCACTGTCAGTTCTATTCCTGCTCGACGTTACATTTTTTTTTTTCAGTGCTGGAAATTTAATTCGTTTAGACAAACTTTTGTTGAGAGAAAACAAAGTTTCGTATTGGCCCTATTCTAAGAAATTTTTGGTAACCACAAACAAACCGGTTTTCTTCCTGTGTAATGGCGGTTTCTGGATTACAACTTTATAGGGCTATCAAGAATCACTAGATCTATCAGAATGATACGTAAAACATAATGGATTATATGAATAATCTTTACTTTTCCTTCGAAGGGTTCTAGGGTCATTTGGGGTATTCCCAACAGTTGGGGAATTCCGACACTTCTAAGCTTGCAATACTGTAGATTGCACAATAGTTAATTCAAGGAAGAGACTTAGTTCTCGAGATATAAACAATAGTCGAGGAAGAGACTTCGTAGTGTACTGAATCTCTACGCTGATTATGAGTTTCTGTGTTGTATTTGTGAAGGACCAGAATCATATTTGTAAGATAAGTTGTCCAGAAAACGTGACTAAAATGATCCTGTTCTACAACATATTCACTTGTTAAGTTTTTTATCCACAATTGCTGATCATGAAGTTCGAAGTCATTGAACACTATCAAAGGGTAAATAAAGACTTGTGTGTACACGGGTAGTTTCGTTTCCTTTAGTCAATGGTATACAAATTCCAAGAATTAATATATTTCTAATATTAGGTGCTTTGATTCAATACCAACATTATGTTGCGGGGTACTTCCGACACATGCACCAATTGTGGGGTACTTCCGACACATGCACCAATAGTATATTTCTATACTTTCTTCATAAAAATCTATGTGACACTATTCGTGTAAATTACAAGGATGTATTTCTTTATTTTCCATAGGAAACATGGTTGGTAACTACTCCTGAAAGACTTTTAAAAAAAACTCTAGGGAGAAGGAAACCATGGCTTCAGCTTTTGATGCGGTAAGAAACAGGGTGAGTATTGCTACAGCTGTAACAGCGTCTCATGTTTCCCGATATCCGTTGCAGGACAAAAGAAGAAAAAAGAATTTTTGTGGGAGTCAAACTTGACTCCCATCAGAAAGGAATTGAGCTTAGCATAGATTCTTTTGGGATTTGGACTAACAAATAGATTTAAAAGTCCTGAAATTAACCCAATAATAAAATTCCTGAAGGTGCACATGATCCCTCAGGTGTTCATTATGAAACACTGTAGCAACAACCAACATCACAGCGTAATTTGAATTGATTCTACAAATCATTTCATTTTAAGATAATCTGTCAGATACCATTTCTACACACAATTCATCGTAAAATGTTACTGAGTGCATACCGATAGTTAACAAATGTTTATATGTGTTTTCATTTGATGTCACAAATGTTTCAATAAATTGTCGGAATTTCCCATGACTTCCTGACACTTCGCACTAGTTTTATTTGAACACCCTCAATTAGCAGAGTATGTGCAGAGTGAAATTAATGGAAGCGACAACATGCTTTATGACGACGTATAGAGATCTCATCTCAATGTTTCATATGTTTCCTAAGAAACGAAAAATGTTTAGGGTGTCTGAAATATCCTCAAATGACCATATAAATGGTGGAGTTATAACCGTAAATGATTACACTTTTTCCCCTTGAGCTTTCTGTGCGTGTGACCTTCCCAATACAGGTCTTTGTTGCCTTCAGAACTTGGAATGCTTAGGAAGCGGATTTGTCTATAATGCGGACTCATTGGAAACTACAGGCTTGTGTGTTTTAATTTCGTTTCAATTCAGAATGGGGTCTAAAAGTTTCGAGGAGGATAATTCGGTACAGGGAGTAGGGATGTCAACGACTCGCTAGAGTCGAGTCGAGTCGGTACTCAGAACTGCTCGAGTCGAGTCGAGTCGGAGCTCACTATGTGCTCGAGTCGAGCCGAGTCGGCGCTCACTTTGTGCTCGAGTCGAGCCGAGACGCTGCTCAGAGAGACTCACGTTGCGAGTCGGTTACAGTGAGTCGAGCTCGAGCAACGACTTGACTCGAGCGTTAGACTCGCCGCTCGAGCCGAGCGGATTGACATAGCCATCAGAAAAGGAGTCAGTGGACGATGTCATAGTACTGCAAAGTTATCTTACCTCATAATTTATACACAGCTAGCTCGGTTTTCTACTTGTTCAGTTATTCAAGAAAACTTAGAACAACAAATTACGTTGCCAAGGAGATCAATAAACTAACTTCACATCGACTATCATGTTTTCTAGTACCATTGTTTCCAAAGTTAGTAGAAAAGAAAAAGCAAATAGTGAAACTAAATTAACATAAAAAATAATAAAAAAACTTTCTAAAGACATTATTTTCTTAATCAATTCGTACTAAAAAGTAAAAAAATATTTTTTTTTATGCATGACTAAAAAGAAAAGAATGAGACGCGCTCTCATATACACTCACTTCATAAATTCTTGAAATGACGCGCTCCATTCTTTTCCTTTTATACGTGCATAAACATTTTTTTTTTTTTTTTTTACTTTTTAGTACGAATTGATTAAGAAAATAATGTCTTTAAAAAGTTTGTTTTTTTCGAGTTATCTCCATGTCAACGAATCGCTTGACTCGAGTCGCTACTCGGTCAGACTCGAGTCGAGTCGAGTCGGTGCTCAATATCTACTCGAGTCGAGTCAGAGGTCACAACTGCTCGAGTCGAGTCGGCGCTCACTATGTGCTCGAGTTGAGTCGAGTCGGCACTCACTATGTGCTCGAGTTGAGTCGAGTCGGAGCTCACTATGTGCTCGAGTCGAGTTGAGTCGGCGCTCAGTAGCTGTTCGAGTCGAGTCGAGTCGGTACTCAGAACTGCTCGAGTAGAGTCGAGTCGGAGCTCACTATGTGCTACAATCGAATCGAGTCGGAGCTCACTATGTGCTCGAGTCGAGGCGAGTCGCTGCTCAGAGAGACTCACGCTGCCACTCGGTTACAGTGAGTCGAGCTCGAATGACGACTCGACTCGAGCGTTAGACTCACTGCTCGAGCGGAGCGGATTGACATCCCTAACAGGGAGTTTCGGTGCATGAAAGTTTTTCGGTAAGGATGTTTTACAGCAATGAAATTTCGGTGCAAGAACTTACTATAATGACTTGTTTTCTATCATCTGGATTAACTAGTAAAAGAATTAAGTTAAAATATAAGAAAGACAATGTTACAACTCTGTCCAAGTAATCTAACACTGAAGAGTTTACATTAAAATAAGGTGGCCCACAGTCAAGTAATTGGGCAAAGAATCAAGAATGTGAGCCCCCTCTGGTTATGGCAACCTGCCATGTTGTTTGAAGAATCGCCAACCTATTTTACTTTATATAACAAGTTTTTCTATGACTTGTATGTTAGTTGTTTGCATAGTCTGCCCGTATATGTAATATAACTTGCATAACGCAAATATAAACATTTTTTTTTCTACTGAATTACCGTTACACTTAGTTAATAGCGCTTCCAGTAAAGGTGAAGCGAAGGAGCAACCTTATAAAAATGTTTATTCCGACAAAAAATATGAACAAAAGTGATATTAAAGGGTCTATAAATACTCATTTTTCTGTGAAAGTGCCTAGTTCACCCTTTCGTTCCTATAAAAACCTTTGTTCAAATCTAATTCACTTTCCTTTGTACAATATCTTTAAAAAGTTATTGGAAAGTCAGGACTTGGTTCTTTGTTCATCTCTCCAAGTCACCAACAAGAAATAAATCACCAACTAACCAGTAATAAATCATTCATATCTGAAACCATATCGAACTCATGACAAGAGTGAAGGGAAGTGATATATGGGTGTGAGCGCAAAAGAATCAATCAGAAAACCAACATACCTTGTGTGGTTATTTTGACAACTGCTCTGCTGTTACAAGGGGAGCAGAGGAGTTGAATTTTGCTTCGAGCCTAGTTTTCAGCAACGTGTGAAGTTGTGTATGGTGATTAAAATAAGTATAATAAAAACGAATGTTGCTTTCGCATTAGGTTTTAGACGAACATGTGATCATAACTGATGAAGAAATCGTTTAACATCAAGCTTGCCCTAAAGACCATTCCATATTTCTTTACACATTCCTAAATTAATGCTTGGTTCCTACGATTAAATTTGTTAGCAGAAAGTTATCTCCCGTAATATACTTGGTTCGTATCATGTGAAGAGGTATTTTAAATATTTTTAAGCATGTTGTTAAAATCATACCAAATATTTTTACTTGTATTTTGAAAGTTGTAATTTCTCGATGTATATCCAAAGTGTTGTTTAAATATTCTGTCACTTTCTTCGTTTGCATCAATCTACCATTTCGTTCATAGTCCCAAACATACGGTTTGGATTTTAAATCAGATAAAAAGAACATTACCTTGACAGTTTCTCAAACGTAGTATTTGATTTTTTGCTTAGTTTAAGACGTTTATATTGTGTGATGTTTAGAGGACACGTTCCAGTTTTATGTATTATTTATTATAGAGGAGGAAGTACATCAGTTGTGAAAGTTAGGGTTAGCATTTAAATTTTATTTATGGCATTTAGGTATCTAAGGCTCAGGATGAATAGGGGAGGAGAAAGGATACGGGAAGGTGTCGTCTAGGACCTAAGTTGGAGGTACCATCCCGACCTTTGCCTGGTATAACTGAGGAAAACTTCGTCAGGATGGTCGGCCGATGGGATTGAACCCACGACCTCCCGAATGTTAAACCAACGCTTTACCACTGAACCAGGGCCGATCAGTAGTTAGGGTTAGTTTTTGGTTGTGTAGTGATATTAAAAGTGTTGTTTTTGACGTAATATAAGGTGAAAAAGTCGTGAGATGATGTTTGAGACAATAATGATCGTAAAATGAAAAGAATCGTACAGATTAAATAGTAGGTTCGTGGTAGGAGTACAGAGAAAAACAGAGAAAATAGTATGTGAAGGTTACCGCATTTATCTGTAGCGTGGACGAAAATAAATGTGACATTGTGCAAAAGAAGTACGGAGAAACGTTTTCATGTTAAAATAGGAGAGTAGCTAATACGGAATAGGGCATGTAATATAAAATACCAGTGAATATGCTTTGTAAAGTATTACATCCTACCGAAGGTTATCGAAAGGTGTATTTTTCCTCATATCTCTTCAATGCAAATTCAAGTCAGATTAACGTGTTTTGTTGTGATTTAATTTGTAGATTTTTAGTCGTGTCATTTATTGCATGTTAGTATTTAATTGATCATTATCTAATTAAAGAGTTAATTTAAAATTAATTACGTTGAGCCCTTTACAAAGTAGAATCTTAAGGTCGTGTTTTATCGATTGATTACGAGGTGCGTCCGTCCGAAGGTTATGAAAACAAAAATGACGATACTCGCAATATGGAATATCATGAAATTTCAAATACGGAATAGTATTGTTTCTGATTTCTTCAACAACATTTTCTGCTGTTTGATATGTGCTTGATATGCCTCTGCTGGGATCACAGTGAATGCGTTGATCTCTTGCTTGAGTCAATGGACAGTGACGTCGCGTTTCGGCGTTCACAGGATCACGTGAACTGCCAACTATTTTAGAATTTTATTATTATAATATTTTCGTCTCATATTATGTTTCTTATCGAGAGATTTAAAAATATATCATATTTTAAATTATTACAGTGAGGCATAAGTATACAGTTCCTTTATCAAGTTGTGGGTACTATCCAATTTGTTTCACGTTCACATTTCATTTGTGAACGCGATGCTTCATATGCGCTTAACTGGCGTTAGGCCTAACTTATAACATTGTGTATATGGGACCTCGGCGTGCACAATCCTAGAGTGAACGAAGATAGCAGAAGAACAGGAGTGACCACTGTTGCTAACTCTTGACTTTTCCACCTGTTCTCGTGTTTAAAATGGAATCAAATATTCTGGCAAAAGCAAGGATAAACGTTTATTACATACCAGAATCGTAAAATACACAATAAATCGTTTATGGACAAATATATCAAACGCATGAATAACGTAATGTTGCATCTCTATTAACATAAAGTTATTTTAGTTCCAGTATCAGTTATAAACGAAAAGCTAATGAACAGTATCGTGCTGTTTGCAACTTTGCGAAAGTCGTGTGAGAGATTGAAGGGATTTTCGGAACTGATTTGTTCGTTTGACTATTAAAGATTTATTAATATAAAAGGAGGCATTTTATAAAACATGTATTTTTCAGTGCATTCCAGTGCATAATAAGCTAGCAGACTTTTGCACTTAACAAACTTTAAGGAAGCAATTTAGGCAAAGAAGCTACTCCTAACCTCATACCTAAAAGCGCTCAAACACGAGATCTGAAGACTGAAAAATATTGATTTTTTTTTTTATTTTATTTCAACCAAAGAATTAATCATTATTATAAGTAAATTTGCTGCCCAGAAAAACAGAAGAATGGACTTCAAATACAAATAAAGGTAAGAAGGATATATGCAATGTCTTATTATTTTTTTAATTTGTGTGTGTGTGTGTGTGAGAGAGAGAGAGAGAGAGAGAGAGATATTAGTACGATATATATTTTAGTACTGTGAAAGGCGATTTTCAATTATCCTGTCAATTTTCAATGACTTACTCTCGTGAAAAACTGCTCTGAAATACATTCATGGCTGCACTGTCGAGCTTTCGAACTTGGGTACTTCAAAAAGAGAGATGATTCCTTAACCGTCCAACTACTTATTTTTATATGTGTGGAGTTCCTTACTTTTTCTTAACCCTTTACATAGTGTAAATAAGTTATGGAGAGCTATAGTTCTATTCTCTACTTAGCACATTGAGAATATCAAGCTATCGAACGATGTGTTTCTTGTTCTTGTACTTTCTTCTTTGCTCTTTGGGCAAGAGATTTTGCCAGGATTTTCAGTTTTGGGGGGTTAAAGTAAAAATTGGGACTTTGGGAGGGTGTAACTGTACTTTTGCACGGTTTCTATCTATTTTACCCAAGGATGTTCTAACAGAGGATTGAATTATAGCTATCTCATGTCCAGCGAGAGTGTGAAGTCAAAAAAACATTCGAGCGTCGACCAAGGTGATGCAGCTGATTGGTTAGCAGACAACTACAGAGCTTGCAGCAATTAGCCGAAAACAATGTCTTTGATTTGAGTAAGGGGACTAACTGGGCGGGACTTAACTGTGACGTTTGGCTTCATGTTCTTGAGGAAATGGCAAATCCTCTATTAGAACATCCTTGATTTTAACGTAAAATTTATAGTTGGGGTACACTCGAGATTTTTTTAGGAGGTGACACCCGCGAAAGCGGAGTAGGGCGGAATCACTGGTTGTGAACTACCGCCTATCAAGCACACGAGACGCCACTGTCAATGGAGTGATCCCTATCTCATGACTACTTTTTAAAATATCTTTGCACTTAAGCCATAAAATATTCCTAACCCTTCTATTACATATTTCCTCATAATATGCTCTAATAAAGAAATTAATGTATAAACGATCTTAAACAACTTGTAAAGCTATTAAAATGCAATGAATATGCTGTCTTCTTTATAGCACAATAGGCTAAAATAATAAACTATCACCGAGATAAGCAGGCTCACATCCCGGCTTACGTAAACCTTTCTCTTACTGTTTTCCTAGGGTAACAACATCAACACAAATATTCCAACAAATACAGCGTGGTTTATTAAGGATGTTGCTAAAAGAAAGAGCTGTAGCAAGAGTGGTAAAAACAGTAACAGACCAGTCAGTGGAAAAATATGAAAGGTTGTAAGTTATTGTATATGTGTGTGTGGAAATTAAGGTAAGTACCGCTAGTGGCGCGTCTTAGTTGCTATGCTTTATTTATATTGTCAGTTTACCTTCTTTGAGTCTAATCAATAGTGCATGTACATCTTCCAAGTACAAAAAGATATACTTATTTCCCTTAGACGAGGTATATTTCATACCACCAGTTTACCTTATTTGTCTATAAGTACATTATTCCAAGATCTCTTGCAAACACACTTTTATATTCTTCAAGACGAAATATTCTTATTATCCAAAAGCGTACTTCTGTCGCTAACATCTCATCATAGAGTTTTTGAGTAGAAACAAGAAACTAAAACATTCTTATATTCATAGAGTTAGGAAGAAAATAGAGAGAACATACATGACGTCACATGAAGCCAAATTCCGGTTTATCAGCAGCCATCTTGTGTGGCCCCATTAGAGTACCTCTATACCGAGTACTGTGAGGATTGCCTTTTTTAATACTCGGCAAAGACGGTCTCTAAATATGAGGTCAGTCAATATGGCCGAAATGCCTCGTCCCTTCCGTCTCTTTGCTTCATTCCTCTCTCCAACAAAACAGCCTAAGGTTCCCTCTATTTATATTCCTAACTCTATGCTTATATTATTTCATTTGTTCTTTTCAAATTTGGCGCCAACCGCGCAAACTATGTGTTTGTGTTCAAAAAGTATTCAAGCTCTTTTTAAACACCTAACAGCGCTGTGTGCCAAATAAAAAAAATTGACTAAGAGAGCTAATACACCATTAACTGGGTTGAATGTAACTTAACTGACAAAAATCAGAAACCCTTCAGTTTCCAAAAATATTCAAGCAAAGAATACTTAGACATTTTCTGTACTATTATGAAGATTGACACTGTGACTATTATTGAAATTCAGATTGTCAATCTGCATAATATTAGAGAAAATTTTAAAGTATTCTTTGCTTGAATATTTTTGGAAACCGAAGCGTTTCTCATTTTTGTTAGTCACGTAGCATTCAACCCAGTTTTCTGACATTTTCCAGACAACTGGCCGAAAATATTTAACAGTGTACAGAACTACAGGTGCAACGATGCGCAGTATGGCGTTTATTAAGTAGGTGTGGTAAGCCATGCAAATTACACCTCATGCATTCCTCAACATAAGCCGATACGTCAAAAGTCCCTAATTTTTACATAATAATAATTACAAGATGATGGCTTCACTGGAAAGCAAGCCGACCGCGGTAGTCATGTGGCCGGAGGTATCAGGCCAGCGTCTTCAAGGTTGTGGGTTCGAATCCCGGCTAGATCATGGTGGAACAGCTAATAGAATCGTGACGGGCCGAAGTCGTAGATGTAATTGTCGAGTACTTGAAGAACTCACCAAAAGTGAACGTGTCATGCGGAATGAGCAAACGCAAAACGTACGTTCCTCTTTTTTTTTATTCTTTCTTTTTGCCGAGCATAGTTTGACTTGCCACTTGTATGTGGACAATGGACATGTTAACAAAATGGCTTTTGCCTCGGCTTGAGAAGGATATCCCCAACAAAGTTTCTCAATAGTGTGGTGCTCCACCACATTTCTATGTGAATGTTCGCCGATACCTGAATGACCCTAGCGATGCTGTGGATTGGCCGTGTCGAAAACAACGATCTCCCATCGTTGCCGCCAAATCTGACACTAAGTAACTCTTTCGTGGAGTACAAGGACAAAGTGTATCTGCCCTTCATAACATTTGGACGAACAGAAACAAATGCATCTCTGACGGAGTGGAGTCGATATCCCAGAATATGCTGAGATGCGCCTGAGCAGAGATAAACTACCGTATTGACATCTATCGTGCCTCGAACGGCACCCACATCAGATATTTGTAATGCGCATTTAAAACTTCATTTTCATGTAATTACAGTTATGGTCAGACTTTCCAAGTTCATCATTCCTTATTTTAAAACACACTTATGAATATGTTATATGATACGCGTGTGCCTCAAGGTTATGAACCGGACAGAGATGAATAAACCAACAAGTAACAGCTTTTGCAAATGCCTTCAAGATACAGGATTATGACGTAACATATAAGTACCGTATTTTTTGCGAGACTTCAGGTGTTTCCGTCATTATAAAAGTTATCTTTCTTCCGTGGTCTTCAATGAATGCAATCATATTATACTATACAATGTTTATTAATAGGCATTGTCTATGATAAGTTCTTTTTGTGTTGTAAACTGAAGCACAGTCGTATGAAAATGAATGGTTAAACGGGACTTTCTTTTACGTTAGGAAATCTTAAATTGTACTAAGATACAGAGACGCAATATGGCCTACCTGGGTGGTGCACTTTTAAATTTCTTATTGAACTGAAACAATATAATAACTAAAGATTATTTTTTGCTATTCCAGAGTGCAAAATACGTAGGAAATTATGTAGCTGAATATTTAATATGTACTGTGTATGTAAAATCAAATAATTTTGTCTCTTTGAGGTGTATGAAGTTCACGCTTCATTCAGTGTATATAGGAAAACAAATTTCACTATTGACAAGAAAATATGTTTTTACTTCTGTTTGAAAGATATATTACGAAAGAAACTATTTTCGCAGTTAAATCTGTAAAATATTGTTCCAATCGAATCTATAGATCGAATCTTTAAAATATCGACCTTAGAAACCAATAAAGATAAGTAGCTTAAAATAGAAAAAAATCAATGGAATCTTTTATGTATAACTTGAAATATAAGTTGTACAAAATATTCATATTTTATGCAAAGAAACCTTGGAACATAATGTGTCTTTGTACCAAATATAAATATTTTATGTAGCTTATATTAAGGATTATAAATAAGAAAATTACCTCGGTTTTTCTTTCAATTTCAATGTCAGTTGGCTTCTAGGGTCGTCAAATAATTATTATACTAAACATATTATGATATTAAATATAATATTAAACTCAATATGATACTAAACATTATGAATTAATGTCCTGGTTATTCCGATTACCGCTGTGTTTAATTTACTACTACGACAAATGGAGTTTGCAATTCCAGACACGTTTTAATATGTGCAGCAATTTCCTGGGATGAAGGTTGTATTGCATGACTATCTGTTTACTTTCTGGGTTCATTCATATTATCAGGAAGAGGCATAGTAAGTATCTACTGAGTTGAAACCAACAGCAATAAATTGCGTTTCGTTTTTCTGATCAGATATTTTTTTTTTTTTTTTTTTTTGTACTTTTCTCTTTACCCAATATAAGAGTTTTGACCAGTTTTAAGGGATCAGGCTTCTCGAAATTTTACTTCACATACTGTAACAACTTTTAGAAAGTTAATGTGTTATCAAGACATTTAGAACAATATCTTAAATACGAGAAACACTGGAATTATCGTTTCACCAAAGTTTTGGAATAATAATAAAAAAGCAAGATTTAAAACAATAGCTATAATAATCGTTTGGCTTTACGGTTGAACCATGTCAAATATAACAGATCTGCACCATAAACTGGGACTAATTCAAGACGACGTAACTATTCTTCTCTCTTATGCAACCCTCCTAACAGTTATGTTGTTTGAGTTGCCTATAAAGAAGGTTGTGAATGTTGCACTTTGCTATGTGATAATGCGTAGTTAAAGTTCGCTCTTACGACACAGAAAATACGTAATAATACTTCAATCTTATAATTGCTTTATTACTGGTCCTGCAGGTCTGAGACGGTTTGCTTAGAATGACTTAATCCTAGACAACAACGGGACTATTTCTTAATGTGTAACATACTATAAAATAATACTGACCTATGAAGCGATAGGAATATCGGAACTAGTCAAGATTTTTACCTTTTGCATCAACAAGGAAGGAAGGAAGGAAAGAAGGAAAGGAAGGAAGAGACATATGCACACAAATAGAGAGAGAAGTACAGAAAGAAAGAGAGAGAGAGAGAGAGGCAAGACACTTAATATCCTCTGTGAACATGCCTTCATTTTCAATAAGAGATTTGGCTTTTTATTGGTTTGTAAACTTTTTTTTTGTAGACCGTTTTAGTAATTAATTACTTCGCTCTGTTCCGATTCAATAAGCTGCAAAGGTCAAAATATTTTCATACCCTAGCGGAATTCGAACCCGAACAGTGAAGCCTAGAGGCTTCGACAACTTCAGCCAGCTTTAGTAACGTCCTCTCGCACACTGATTCAAGAAATGCCTAAAGATAAAGATGCTATATTATAATCAGTCCATAAATTATCGGTATCCTTAACACCAATACCTCCATTGCGTGAGGGTTTTTTTTCATCATATTCTCATCAAGAGGTTTCAGATTCGTTTCTCAGTGGAGACACATTGAGCATAATTCTTTGTATGTATCGCCCTTAGAAATTCATCTTCATTCGATTACAATCGGCCATGTTGACTAAGAACCTCCGGCAAGTATCATCATCACTGAGTGAGAAATGAGTTTATTTCATTATATGGAAGAATTATCTTTGAATTTACTGTTTTTATTGGAATCCTATCCGCCCGTCTTAACTAGTGGATAAAGGTCTCACGGAGGTCATTCTTGTAGTTGTGGTTTAAAAGTGTAACAGCAGTTAACTAAAACTGCAGCGACCGTTGTTTCTTACCTTAAACCGTTTCAACGGTTAACTCGAGTTCTGCTGTTATATCGATTATCATCAAATGTTTCCTCCTTTAAGAAAGGAAAACAATCTAAACAGAATTTTTGTTGATTACCAACTTATCAGTCGTTGCTGACACACTTTGGCCTTAATAGTCACCAACAGAGAATAAAATATTAAATAAACAGATCAATGGTACATCATTATTAAGTAAAATAGGTTTATCCATCCCTACTGCAGAAACTCGTTTGAGAAACTGTAAAATATTTTGCTGCAAAAATCTAGATCAAATGTACTTCGCAAATATCTTTCATGGAGAATGTGCGCAACCTTTAGTTAATCAAAGCCCTAATATACATATATTTCACATGCAAAGAAGGAATTTCACTACGTAATTAAATATGTCGTGTTAAATTTAACAAATATTTGAATATTGTATATAAAGTCATCATTATGCCTTAGAATTTAAAATTCAGTCTGTTTGTTGCCGAGGCTACTCAGACGTGGACTGAATTTTGGCTTGGATTTGATATTAAATTGTCTAAACTTCACTTCTTGTATGAGCAGATTATAATCCATGATATATTTTATATGTATTAGAAACATTGTATGGTATTCTTGTAATTGGGGCTATGAATCCCTGTTATAATTGAATTTTGAATTTGAATTTTATTTATGATCTTTAGATACCTAAGGCTCAGACCGGGATAGGGGAGGGAAAAGGATTCGGGAAGGTGTCAGCCAGGGTCAATATTGAAAGTGCTATCCTGGTATTTGCCTGGTATGACTGAGGAAAAACACCGGAAAACCTGTCAGGATGGTTGGCCGCTAGGATCGAACCCAGCCACGACCTCCCGAATGCTATGCCAACAATCTACCACTGAGCTAGGGCGGCTCGGAGAATCCCTGTTGAAATTGAAGCAAATAAATAGATAAACTATGTCACTTGGACATGGATGGCTTTGGAATAAATATCTCATATTATACGATCCATTGTTGATTATTTTCACAGAAATTTACAATGTATGAATAGAAGACAGAATTCAAATTTGTCACCTCTCGAAAAGCCCACAAAAATAAACATAACCATTTTTTCCTACAAAGTTGTGGAGAAATAATATTTGAATAAACCACACCAGCATGTAGCATGTTCCGAACTCTGTTAGAAGATGGCTAGAAGTGGAAGACCTCGCTGAAAAAATCTGTCAAGTCTTAAAATGAAAATTTTACAGGAGGAACAAAACATATTATGTTTGTTTTTTATTGACGCGAATCAGTGAAACAGTCAAGTCGTTTTCAACAGCAGGTACATTGTTTGAAATTGAATATAGCTGATTCTTTCACCCAAAGGTGTGACATACCTACAAATATCCTATGCAAGTAAAATGTAATCTTGCAAAACAGAAATGGACGTAACTGGTTTTTGCAGCGAGGCATTCAATTGATAATATAATAGAATTTGTTACGGTAGAATGCAGTTCTTTATTCATCTCGTATTTCTTTTGTTGTAGAGTTTTAAGAACCTATAAAACGAAATACAAAAAAGAAATACTAGAGTGCAAAGTTTATGGCTATACACCCACAGGAGTTGTTTTAGTAAACGGAAGAACAAAAACCAGTAGGGAGAAGACTTTTAAATTCATTGGTGATCTATTTTCTTTTGCAGTTATCATAAGGAAACCCCCTTTCACAAAATGAAGACTCTTGTTTTAAACTTTCATAACGAAGTAAAAACAACTCCTGTTTAACCATTTCTTTCCTACATCAGGCAGGTGTCTTAGCTCAGTCCTTGGAAGTATCCCTTCCTGCCAATTATGTAAGATACCAAAAAGACTCTCTCAATAACAACTACCGCTTTGCTGCTTGCTTGCTTGCTTTGGTTTGCTACCTAGTTGACATTATATAACTGCAACAAAACGTTGACCCACAATACTTGTTTGTCCATGGTTCGAGAAAAAAAAGCAAGTAATTAGCTTTAAAAAAGAACTGGGGTAATCGTTCTTTGAGGTTCATCCGAAGAACACAACGTCAGAGTTTTGTTTAATCTTCAGAGAAATGTAAGTTAGGACACGGAATGAGGTTTGGCGATTAAAAGACCAATTGTTTGTTCTCGGTTTGATTGTGGAAAAGAGCGTGAAGTTGAAAAAACGCAGCAACTCATTTGTGTTAACCAAAGAAAGATAGAATTGTACAGTCAAACAGTGTCTAATGAAACTGATAATTGTTCAGCGACGTTTTTCTTGTTTTTCCTATATTGGATGAACCAACCATCGTACGGTAATGTAAAGCTCTCCTCATTATCCACGGGGCGGGGAAGGAAGGGATACCAAGTTCCCTTTCAAGAAGCTTTTTTTTGTAGTGAAAGCTTGCTTTACATGAGTTCTTATCTAACACCATAGTTTGGTAGATTTCCAGGCAGGTACACACAGACGCGCACGCGCCTCTAAGCGTATGTGTGTATACGTATGAATGTGTGTTATTGGAGAAAGACTACATGGTCGCAATTTAAAACATACATCTTGTTTTTTTTTTCCTTCTTTTTATCAACTGTTTCTTCTCCCTTTCTTTTAATCAAGTTGGTCAAGGAGCGGGGTGAGGGGTCACTGTTTCGATGACGTTATGCAAGTTTATATATAAGAGAACATACAGAGTAATGTGTATTTCAGTTTAAGACTGCTTGTTCTGTTAGAGACATCTTTCAATTGGGACTTTATCATGTTGCGATCTAAGGTAAGTTTTGTGTATTGTCCAGTTCCGAGGATGACACTTCTTCTTCCGACTAGGGACCATCATCGTCTGTGCTTTTTGTGAATTGGTGCTTTTCCCATTTGCTCTTTCGAATATTAACATACAGTTATCTTCAGCTTGTAAACGTTATCTACTTAGATTGTTAATATATAAAAGACTTGGATACTTGTATGTGTGTCTCATTCGGGATTCGAATTCACATAACAGTGATTTTCAAGTGTCTGAACGGAATATTCCAAGCCGCTTACCAGTGACGGCTGTACAATAATGTGATTGAATCGCCGAGACGCCATTTTTTTTTTTATATAGGTTTTCTGAAAACGAAGTTTTGTATTATAAACCTAAATCTTTTTATTGTAAGGTTCAAGTTTAATTCAATCTCTTGGAGTTGTTGAATTGCGTTACATTTTAGGGAATGCAAGGAAATTCACAGTACTCCAGAACACAAGTTACTCTGTGAACCATTTACTTCGTATCACTGTTATATCTATAACGTCTCCTTTCAGGAACCTAAGAAATGGCAAAAGATGGACTGGATTGCAGGAAGTAACGTAAGGATTAACTTAGATAAATCGATTGTGACACAATCGTAATTGAATTGAATTTAAATTGTAAAACCTTTAGGCAACTATGGCTCAGGCTAAATAGATTATGATGGGAGAACTAGTGAAATGAAAGGGGTGGGAGGGAATGAGAGAACTCCGGGAAAACCCACGCACACTGTACTTATCCACCACAAAGCCCAAATAGCATGAGCCGGATCGAAACAAGGATCCCAAGCACCAGAGGTGAGCACTCTACCGCTAAGCCACTTTGTTGTTGATGGAATGAAGATCTAATTCTCCAATTATGATATGATTAACGGTGAATAAGAGGAAATTTGAATTACAACACAGATAATAATCAAATATATATCGGCCAATTTAAGAGATTGTTAATTGAAGGTCACCCAGTCACAGTGGTCCAGCTGTTGCCGTCACAGACACTAGGGAAGAACAGTCTGTCATCTTGACTTTGGTTTTCCAAGACTTCCCTGTCTTTTGGCAGAAAAATGCTGGGAAGGTATCTGGATTAATAACCCGGTCGTTCCATCCCTTTGCATTGGATAATGTTTATAGAGGACATCGTCACTCATACTTATGATCGACATAGATTACTTTTTTTATTTTTTATTTATGGCATTTAGGCATCTATGACTCAAGCCAGGTTAGCGAAGGGGAAAGGATTCGGGAAGCTGTCGGCCAGGGGCTATGTTGATGGTGCCATTCCAGCAT
The DNA here is from genome assembly GCA_022664845.1 of Lepisma saccharinum. NCBI lineage: Eukaryota > Metazoa > Arthropoda > Insecta > Zygentoma > Lepismatidae > Lepisma > Lepisma saccharinum. The sequence goes on from JAGDQP010023473.1 coordinate 23,901, forward strand.
TTATCTGGTGTGACTGAGGAAAAACCTCAGTCAGGATGGGCTGATTACTCTAGACTATAGCTCTCTCTTCAGCTTATTTAACATACATTAAAAAAGAAGAATTTGGTGTTCTCTTAAATAGTTTTGAATTAATTTTAACGAATTATTATATCATAATGTTTCTTTTTTTTCGGGATATGTACTGCAATATATTAGAGCCTTCTCTAATGATATTACCTATCTGGGTTACAAGTCGTCATATATTTAGTTGTGAACTATCGCTGCTGTGAACTACATTAACATTTTTTTTATGACAAAGTCAAGAAAAATAGTGAAGCGGGAGATTTCAACAGAAGTATAGAAACATAACCGAGTGATTCAAATTAATTATTTATGTCTTTTTTGTGCTATGTTTGACTAAGTGGGATTCAAAGTGATAAATTCTGCTTATATGTTATATGATGATCTGTTTTTAGTCATGTCGGTTTAGCAAATCACAAACAAAATTGTGCGCAATGTACGTATTTGGGCGAAGTTTGCTATTGAAGAATGTAGCTTAGCTGGGTTTCTGTGCTTTACCATTGCGCAATGTTAAGTTCTTGACAACGAAGTTCTTACAAACAAAAATTCTTGTATGCGCGGCACTCCCTGATTCATAAACTTAGATCAGGTTCATAGATTATATAGAACTTTGTGATTTGCTAAGCCGACACGAATTACGTCATTGTTTGCCGAGATATGACGTCATCAAAGGAACTTTTGTTTATTGTTTCGATCTGAGAACTTTAAACTACAATTTATAATCATCAGATTTTAAACACACTGTATATCGTCACTTATCACCATTCGCCGAAATAATTACAGTAGAATATTTTAAATAAATGTTGTGAAGCGAAGAATCGCGGCCGAAAGTAAAAGTAAAAAAGCAGGTTAAGGTGAACTAGAAGTCGATTTTCTCCTCTTTAAGTTCTCCTCATTTATTTTGGGGGAGCGGGGGAGGGGGAAGGGGCTACATCTCGAAGCGTGTTTTTTTCTTCAGAATTTTGACATGCATATTATTAATTTAACTCTTTTAGTCTTTAATAGCATGTAAATAAATTTTGCAGATAGGTAGTAGTGTCACCAAATTGAAAATTCCCTGTAAATGAGGTCGCCGAATGTAAGTCTGAAGTCAGCTTCTCACTACCTCTTATCGTTTAGTAGATAGATTGTGTTATAAGCTGAGTGCAAACAGTCCAACATCATCATAAAAGAAAACTGTAGCCTCGTTATATTGGAAATGGAGATCTTTGGACAGTTTCTGTTTATCTATTTGCGTTTAGATGCTAGTGCGTGCTAGAGGTTGTTGACCGTAAACACCATTGTAAGACAAATATGTAGCCTTACCACTTTAGTGATTTCTGTATTGTCGTCAGAGACATACAAGTGTATGGAGATTTAAGTGGATTGGATAGTGGGCACTGTATGATAAAATTGAGTGAGTGATTTGTGTTATTAACATTCTAAATAAACTGGTGGAACGGGACCAGCGGGAACTGAACGCGTGACCACACGCACAGAAAACCGGAAGCTCATAAAAGTGAAGTAATATAAAACGAAATAAAGATCCTTTAAGATGTTTTTATTTAATATGTAAGGCCTTTAGCCAACTTTGGCTCAGTTTGAATACCGTAGGAGAGAGGATGTGGCAAGAAAGTCGGGTAGAGCCTACTTTAAAGGTAGATTGCAGACATTAGCCTTGAGTGACTGAGAAAATCCAGTTGGTAGACATTAGTCAGAATACTGGCCACTGGGATCAATCCTAAGACCTTCCAAATGCGAAGCGAAAGCTCTACCAACTGCAAAATTGGATGACTTGATCCACAGATGTCTAAAGGCCATACATAAATTAAAAATATGAAAATTAGAGAAGATAGTAAGCATACTTTCAACAAACTGCGATGTTTTTAAAAAGTAATTGATACCTTATATCCACTGCCTTGACAGCAACTTATGGCTCAGACCTTTATGGTATACACTTTTATACTAGCCCTGAGAAAAATAATGAGAAAGGTAGCGGTTCTGACCTTAATTCAAGAAACCGTCCCGGAGCAACTCAAAGGGAACTAGGAACCTCTCCTTCTATGTGTTCAACTTGTACTTTCCAATAAGAAAGCAAGAATACTAAGCAAGTATTTGCTTAGTAATATCCTACATCTCGTTCCTCGAATTGAAGGTAGTATGATTAGGATTTGCAATAGTTTTATTGATGAGTGTGAGTGCTGTACTCTGATCTCTAACCCAGTACAATGGTCCCTGGACAAAACGAACTGATAATGGTTTTCCATCACTTTCTCTATGATATAGATGATGTTAGTGCCCTAAGCACGGTGTTATTTTAATTTTCAAAGCATTTGGGTTTGCTCCGGGGATCGAATCCAGGACTCTTCTTTTAGAAGACGAAACGGAAACCATTCACCTACCGAAGTCACCAACTGTTCTATTAAGCGGGACAAATTTATAGTATTACACTGCTTCCTTATAGCCTTATTCCCTATTGTCGTGATGTACAAACGGAGCTTACAGAATGTATTCATATATGGTAATCATTCTATTATAAATCTGTTAACTTCTGGCGCCGGTAGAAATTCAAGCTTGTTGTAAGTGTCCATTACAAAGTATACATAAAATAAAAGAATGAAGTGTCGCAACAATGTGGTTCATATTATCTATTTCGTATCTATGCAAAGCACCGAAAGCAAGACGGTTCATTGCTTTGCTAAAAGCACGAAAGTTCAAAATAAAATAGCAATGCTTTGTTAATTTTGAAAATTATAAATCCTTTACTATATTTTAACTTATTAAGAAATTTACTAACAGCCCTTCTGATTTTCATCGTGTTTTGGGGCAAATACTGGCCAAATCCTATAAAGTAACATGACTGTCACGTCACATTACAAAATTATTACCGACACATCTTCAGTGTTATGATTAATTTATCTGTCTTTTAGCACTGCTTGCTAGAATTGACTTTCTTTGGTAAACTTTATTTTTATATGGGCCAGTCTAGTAACTTTGGACTTCGGCTCGTCACGATTCGCCTTTAGCTGTTAAAATCCACACCCATGCCCCTGCCGGGACTCAAACCCGGGACCTTCTAGACGATGACCTACCGCCCGGCCCGAGAAATTGACTTTCATTTGTTCATAAGTTTAAGAATACTTTTAAATAGTATTCTCATGATATAATCACATACGATAACATATTGGTTTTACAATCACAGAAACCACACTTACTACAAGTATGGGTATATTTAAGGATTTTAATTTGATCCCTAACACTATAAAAATTATATATATTGCTAATTTATATTTTTCATATGTTAAGACCTATTGAAAGGGTAGCAATTTTTAAAACTAGTGTATTGCCTGACTTGTACTTTTCCAAATAACCAAATCGTGACACGGTTTGAGACTTTGAGAATATTTCATTTAACGGAATTGTAAAACATGTTTAAGTTTACAAACGGATTCCGTTTGTTAGTTATTATAACAGTCGAGTCAGTGTACTTCCTTTCTATTTTCCTGAGACCTTACGTACAGAAATTCTTTAAACTGCTATTCTTCTTGCAAGTGATTCGCCTGTCTCCAGATCCTAGTGCCGTACGCTCATTCAAATGTTATGCAATGAAACATTTTACGTCAAGATTTTCGTTGTATATTAAAACTCTTATTTCTCTAAGCTGACGTAAAATGTTATCATGAATATCGTTTCTCGTCTTTAGCACGTAGTAAATTAACACAAAATTTACGGTCGAAGTTGGCCCGCTTTCTTTCCCTTAAGTTACATCTATGAGTAAGGACGACCTTGATGCTTGTGTGGACTAGAGTGCTGAACCGCCATCAACGAGGCTGTGGGTTCGAACGCCGCCTGGGATTGAATATTAGTTGATTTTATAATTGAGACTGGTCGAAGTTAATAGTTACGAAGCAAAGTGTAATTTAGGCATTGAAGTTGCACATATGCGTACATTGTTTCGATGTTACCAATGTCGAGCAACGTCCAGATTTTTGCTTTGAATGTTTTCTCAGAAATCTGTGACCTGAGCCAAAGTTGCCTAAAGATGATAAATAAATTCAAGTCAAGTCTTAGGAATGTATGTAAAGACAAAAATTGTTGTCTAGTTTTGAGTTTAGGTAGTAGTACTCAACAACGGAAAGTATCAATCTATATATAAAGTCCCTAAATATGGAATAGGCGTGTAATACGGAATACCTTCTCGTACTGGTTCTCGATACCATCTATAGTCTCTAGGTTTACTTATTCTTGATAGTGTCATTGCGCCTACTGACAGAACGTGGAGATTCTTTTTCTGGCGAGAGAATACATCTCCATATTCTATAATCCACCACATTAGTCTTATAAGTAGCAGCGATTAACGTTCATGAACGCCTTGGAAACTCACTACAGAGAAGAGATCAAAAAGTGATCAACCGTTTGGCCCTCTTTATCAACATGGTGAAAAAAGGGATAGTGTGCATGACATGCTATTGTTGGTCTCACAATGAATGTGCTGGTTATGAAAAGGGTGTAACTTCTGCAAATTGACTATTCGAGGCTAAGATTCCCATCTAACAATTATTTAAACAATAGCGTTTTATAAAGGTAAACATTCAGAAGCACCTTTTGTTTACTTTCTTCACTTGAGTACAATGTAAGTACGCTTCTCAATTTTTTGTTTATATTCTCGTTTTTAAACATATTTCAGTTCCGGTAAACTTCTGGGTTAATTTCGTTTATTGCTTTCATGGTATTCGATATTGCATGCCCTTTTTCTTTGATTGCGATTTTGGACCTTCTCGAGTTTTTGTTGTTTTTTGTTCCCTGTTTTTCGTCATTGAAAGTAAGTGATTCGCCGATGTACCTAAAATTCTATGTGCTTTTTATCTGCATGTTTTCATGACTACCAACACATGAAGTCACGCATAATCACATAAAAATGGATCGGTATTCTATAATTAAGAACTTTCCTATAATAAAACTGAGAGTCTGTTTATTTGAACACTATACAATTCCATACTCCTTGACGGATTGGCATACATATTCCTTAGAGCATATACAGCATTAAAAGATTATGGAGATGCAACTTGGGCTAGAAACTTGATATTTGTCATGAATGTTTTTCATTTCAAATCATTAACAATGACTATCTTAGTTTGTCGATTCGACACCGCACAAGAGGGGTGAGGGGGCGAA
>JAGDQP010023474.1:0-29113 GCA_022664845.1 Lepisma saccharinum
CAAAGACCACTAACGGTATCTTTGAAAACTTTTTATCAAACCTAAAAAGCTGAAACTAATTGCGTTAAAGAAAGAGAAAACTAAAGATCTACATTTTCTGTATTTAGTCGTAGTTCGACTAAATTAAGGAATGGTTTGAAAAACTTAAGACCCCGAATTCGCGTAGCAATCATTTGTTCCTACGACTTTTAGATGCAACAATTTGAATTTATGAAGAGGTCGTTTGGTTTAACCTTAAATTAAAAGATTACTTAGCGTTTTATTTTACCCAAATTTATCTTAAGATTTAAATTCTCGAAAAGTATACACCAAACCACTTTCAGCGTTGTCGACAAGAGATTTCAAGGCTAAAATTTATAACTTGCTATCATTTAGGAAGCAAGCTATAGTTTGTATTCAACTCTTGGTTATTCACTGAGGACTGATCTTCGACACTGGATCTCACAGATCAGTACAAGAACCCCGGACTAACGGAAATCCCAAAAGGGTCGGGAATTTTTGAAAGGTCAACAATTTCGAAAACCCGTCTAAACAAGAATTCTATTTTTCGGAAATATAGCCATTTAGCCGGAAAGACCCAAATTTAGCCATTTAGGGTTAATACCATCTCAAAAGCACAATTGGTTACAAAGATTCGCATCTACAATGTATGTGTGCATGTGGGAATTGGTTTGTTGTTTAAGCATAAGACTCTCCCAGGATAGGGTAGAGTAAAATGATCCTGGAAGGTTTCCTTTGAAAAGCATTTTAAGGCGTTTAGGCATATGAGGATCAAGACGGGATAGGGTTGGGAGTGTGTTGGAAGGTAGACGTCCTGGGTCTATTTATAGGCAGCACCATGACAGCGTTTGCCTAGTATGGCTGAGGAGAAATCTTGGGAAACCTCAGAATAGTCGACCGTTGAAATCGATCCCAGGACTTTCCGAATGCTAAGACAATGCTCTTAAAACTATTTGGAAATGTTGATCATCCTACGCGGGGTTTACTTGTTCAATTTGATATAAGTTTTTAACCTGTATAGACTGATATTCTAAGAATTAAGTTAAAATTTCACACAAACATTCATGACCGAGGCGTACCACTAAGCCACGGTCGCTCGGTACTGGAAGGATGAGGCCAGGGACTAAGTTAATGGTATCATCCCGGTGTTAGAGAATAAATCTCTTTAAGGTTCCCACAGTGTGTGAATTACGGTATTTTCTTTACAGGGATGATATGTTGGTAAGAAATAAAAACCTTTCGGTAGGCTTACAGGCTGAGGTAGATCTCTAAGTTTTTTTTTTATTTTCAAAAATTCAAATCTCGCCTTATATGAGAGCTATCGGGAAACTATTGATTTGTAGATTATTCATCAAGAGCTGTTCAACGATACCTCACAAGACATATATGTATATATACACGCTTTGTATTACTGGGAGCGCTGCCTTTAGACATCCGTAGCAGGTTCGCCCCCAACTTGTGCTTTAGAGAGGATGCACCTCTTATCTTAACCAAAATCTCCCTGCATCACTACACCACCATGGAATCTATATTAAATAGGGGTCGTAGCTTTGTGCACTATGTGGGGTGTAATATTAAATAGGGGCTCATAGTGTTGGAAGGCGTGAGGGGCGTTAAAAAATATATTCATTGACTTTTATGCCATTTAAAATCTACAATATAGCTCATTTTTTTGTAATAAATTAAATTCACAACAACCCCAAGTGTATTTATGGGGTTAGGTCGTAAAATAGCTCCATACTCTCTTATAATGTGAATTAAATTAAATGAAAAATAGGGGGTGAAAATACATTTTTAATTGCCTTTTATGCCATGTTAATTAGGGGTTGGAAAAAGGTGCCGTAAAATATTCCTGTGTAATTTCATAGCCTTATAAACCCTGTTGCCCGTTGTAATCTCTGCTATGTTAAATAGGGGGTCATAGCCTTATGCACTATGTTCGGTGTAACGTTAAATAGGGGTTGCAAAATAAAGTTCGTACCCCCCATTTCACGAAATTATCCACTGGTCTAAGCTCTGCTATGTTAAATAGGGGGTTGGCAAAAGGTCTCGTAGTCTTTTATAAAATAGGGATGGACCGTAGAGAATAAATCATAGCCTTGTGCACTATGTTGGGGTTTGGAGGGTCGTAGCGTAGTGTAATTTCTACTATTTCTACTGTGCCGTTGAAAAATAGGGGTTGAAAAAAGGGGGTCATACTCTTTAAAAAGATAATACTACTTTTTTACAATTAAAAATAAGGGTCGTAAAAGAGAACAAAAAGTATCCAAATCTAGTTCCAAAAAAGTAACCACATTTGGTTCCAAAACTCATGACACCATGTAACGTACAGCCTTGGAAAATTTACTTCTGCCTATCAGTGAACCCTGGAAAAAAGGGGTATTTTTTAAGAAAGTGTAGTCAAGTGCCGCCCTCCTACTTATGATAATCATCTAGACGAATGTCATGTTCAGAAATTCATGAAGTCAAATCTTACCGATCCTGAGATATTGAATAAGAAGAGCTCTACCGCAAAAGCTATTATATATGATGTGGAATGTTAAGAGTCCCATTACAAACTACGAAACTAAGTGTTAGGAAAGACCATTACATCGTTTAGAAGACTTAGAAGACTACACTTTATTTTCGAAACCAAATTACCAATGTGTCTGAAGCGTAAAGTTTATAATCAATATGTCTTACCCGTGATGATGTATGGCTGCGAAACTTGGACATTGAATGCGCAAACGACTCAAAGATTGAGAGTCACACAAAGAGCAATGGAGAGGTGCATGCTAGGAATAACCAGGAGGGACAGGAAAACAAATTAATGGATTCACGCACAAACAAAGGTAGAGGATGTAATCTTGACTGCGAAGAAGATGAAGTGGAGATGGGCCGGTCACATAGCCAGACGAACAGATGGAAGGTGGACGACAAATGTACTACAGTGGATTCGTAGAGAAAAGAAACGACCGAGATGATGTCCAAATGTAAGATGGGTAGATGAAATCAAGCGTTTATCAGGAGCTACATGGATGAGGATATCAGCAGACCGAGATATGTGGAAAGAAAAGGGGGAGGCCTTCATCCAGCAGTGGATAGAAAACGGCTGAATATGATATATATATATACATATATATATATATATATATATATATATATATATGTGTGTGTGTGTGTGTGTGTGTGTACGTGTGTGTGTAATCTATTCTGACTTTTCTAACTTAGCCAGGAGCAATTCTTTATAAGCACAAAAAAGTTTTCAAAAAAGTTGAGTTGTTATAAAAAAACCTTTTGAAAACTATGGTGTGCGGAAATCGAAGTCGACACGCTAATCAGTAATCACTACATCAACCGGTTACCGATTTCCGAGCACTTTGAAACTCGTAACAATCCTAGCTGGAATTGCAGTGAACAGGGGGTGGTTGGGAATAATACTGCACCTAGTACGTCCTTCAGTTGAAATATTCACACGAAGTTAGGTATTAACATTCTTCAACGCCCTAAAAAAATACCCAGCGATGCGTCCCACCAACAACACCTAAAGGATATCTTCTTAAGCTGGTGTCAGTAAATGATAAAATGAACGGTTTCTTTCAAAAGCCCAAATTACAAAATTAAATGTTTTCCACCGTAAGAAACGTGTTAAGAATAAGACATTCATCAACTGATAAGTTCCTGTACAAAACGGACTCAATTTTCTTTGTCGTAATCTATTTATTTGTTTTTTATTATAATTTTTATAAAAGTTCTGATATAAATTATGTGGCAACGTCGCAAAAAATGAGTATCCATTCTCCTGTTTTTAAAGATTGATTTACTAGTTACACCAGTTTCTAAAGCTACTTTTACTTCTCCGGTTTGATCCTAAGATACCTAAAAGCAATAAATAAATTTTAAGAAAATCTACTAGCCTCTACTGACAAACATTCTCTGTGGTTAAATAAATTGAAGAAAGTTATTCTTTCACTATTATTGATCATAAAATAAATTTAATAGAGCACTATCAGCACGTTCGTAATCAGTAGCGATGAAGTGTTGCTTATTCTTACTTGGGACCTTAAATTCCCTTTTCTTAACTTTTACCAAATTGTAGGATATAGTTTTCATATGTATAGAATCTACGAAAATAGCGTTAAATGCAACATTAGATCATAGATATGTGAAACACTGAAAATTAAACAAAAGGCGCTTTATATAATATTTGCTTTGTTTACATTTCAACAAGAGTTTAACTCGAAGCATCTCTCACCATCACGATTTGTAGCTTCGTGTTTATTCTCGTTTTCTTTCTTTTTGTCCATAAAACTGACGAAGTTGGTTCGAACCCTACTCACAGAGGACAATCTTTTAACTACATTATACATTTTCTAGATAGCTTCGTCATCCATGTCGGTGTTACATAGACGTATCAATATTAAATTTTCCTAAAATACGCATAAAGAAGAATATATATATAATTCAGAGCCATATTCAATCCACTACAGGATGAGGTCACCCGGAGGGAGGAGTTACTCTGCTGCTCCAACGCTGACCAGACATGTTGGGAGAGGAGATCCGAAGCTCACAAGCACAACTTAGAACAGGAAATAAAGGGGAAAAAAGGGCAAATGTCGGAAATAATTAGGAGAAAGCTGAATTTTGTCCAGTTGTTACATCATTACTTGAGGTGCATTTTCCCAAAAGTCCCCTCCCCTCCCCCTTGTGCTTCCCCTCAATCCCACCCCCGAAGTACAAATTTACAGACTTTCAGAAATTGCATTATATCTCTGTAACTAACAGACTTAGCGATATGATTCTTTTTTTGTTATAATTCCTAGATGACATGCTACAAAAATGGTTATCATGCGTGTTGCGCTATTGCTAATAGTTTTGCCGTAATTTAGTTCCAAAGCGCAAAATAAGGATATTTTGCTTTCAATATTTACACTTTTTACGGTGTAGCTTGTTTTAAACTCACAATATCAAAAACCCTGTTCGAAATAAAAGTTGTAGCCTGTTTCATAAGCTTTAAAATGATGTATATATCAATATGGTTGAACCATTACTGTGTTAGCTACTGAGGTAGCAATGACGTGCAACAGCGCGCGAACAATGCTTTTCCTTCTATGTGTACCCTATCCACATTAGGCAATTGTGAGCTGTCGACGATTATGACAATATATCTTTGCTGTGTTGTGGCAAGTAAAATAGGTGAAGAATTGGTAGTGTATTTTGACGGACTTTTCATGTGATATATTACGTACCCAGATAGCATGCCAGCTTGCAACAAGGTTGTCCGTCACTTGCGTCGAGCTTGTTAAGCTTGATATTGTGTTGATCTTAATAACCAAGCATGAAATAAACTTTTTGGAAAAACAAGTAGTTTGGTTGTTTATAACAAGTTTGTTGGAATCAGCAACTATGAAAGGAATCTTGTCAAACTTTAATTATTATTTTTTTTGTTGCACTTTCACTGTCGTCTCAGTGCACTGAAGTTGCATCACGTGCCACGCCTATTTCGAAGTTGTCTAATCTCCGCCAACTACTAGAGGTGCCTGCGATCTGATTATTTGGACTAAGTATAAACAATGCTTGGAATTCGAACTCGGGCTTGTGATTCCATGGTCTAGTGACTACAGCATCGGATTAGTGTGCCTTGGTTCGATCCCTATTAAGAACAACGTTTCTATTTTTTTAAGAAGTACAATTTTTATTTCCTTTCTTGTCCTCGCAAGGATACTTCAACCTTGATATTTGTAAACTAGAGTGCTTAATACGATATTGTTTAAACATTTTGGCTTAAATTGCTAAACCTGCATCAAGTCATCATTCCACTTATCAAAGTAAACTTGATTAACGTTTGAGTCAGGTTGAAATTGTTATGTTGGTAGTGAAATAAAAGAAGGTGCGTGAATTTTAAACTATTTCTTTGTTCACGAAAAGCAAGTTAAACCTCATAGAATTTATTACGATAAGGTAAATCATATTTCTTGGAAATTAAATTTAGTTGGTAATTTTTATTTTTATTATAGCTTACCTTTGATGATGATGTACAGGGTAAGTCAAAATAATGGACCCGATTTCATAAATTTATTTTGTAAAATATAATGAACTTATCTTAATGTGAGCTACGCGCAAGGAAAGGCAAAAGTTCAAAGTTTAGTTGAGTTTAGTTTATGTCCCGCGTTGTTGCATTGTCTACCGCTACGAGGCGCTGGAAGCAGTTAACGAAAATGGCGCTGACTGGAGAGCAGAAATCGTTCTGTGTGCTGGATTACCATGTAAACAACTCTGTGATGAGTGTTCAACGGCATTTCCGTACCAAGTATGGCAGAGACCCACCTACTGGAAAAACCATTTGTACGTGGTATGAAAAATTCAGAGATACGGGCTGCATCTGTAAGCGAAAATCGACTGGCCGTCCTTCAGCTGAGGAAGAGACAGTGGAACGTGTTCGCGCCAGTTTTGTGCGGAGTCCACAGAAGTCTACCTACCGGGCAGCGAGGGAACTTGAAATGCCACAGAAAACTGTATGGCGAATTCTGCGGAAACGTTTACAAATGAAATCCTATCGCTTGCAACTGCTACAAGCCTTAAGAGACACTGATTATGCTGCTCGAGCGTCTTTCTGTGCTGATTTTCTCACGTTAATGGAAGAGGATGGGTTCGCCGAAAGGTTACGTTACAGTGCTGAAGCGGTGTTTCACCTTTCTGGGAATGTGAATAGACACAACGTAAGGATCTGGGGAACTGATAATCCCCACGCAGTTGTGGAACACCAACGCGATTCACCCATTTCCCCTGAAAAGATTTATAGGCCCTTTTTCTTCCTTGAACCTACTGTGACAGGACATGTTTTTCTTGATATGCTGCAACAATGGCTCCTTCCACAGCTCGAAGAATATAGTGCAGATTTCATTCTTCAATTGGATGGTGCCCCTCCGCATTACCATGGCAGCGTTCGGGATCATCTCAATGAGGCATTGCCACAGCGCTGGATAGGCCGTGCATCTCAGGAGGATCGAGTTCTCATTCGTTGGCCACCTCGTTGCCCCGATCTGACCCCGTGTGATTTCTTTTTGTGGGATTTCATAAAGGATCGTGTTTACGTACCACCACTTCCAACAACATTGGGTGACTTTCGCGCCCGCATCACAGCAGCCATTGCAGAGATTGACCGTGACACACTACACAAGGTTTGGCAGGAGATAGACTATCGGCTTGATGTGTGTCGTGTTACGCGAGGTGCTCACATAGAGCACTTGTGATGTGACTGAAAAAAACTTTGAGAGTTACCCTTCTTACCACATGTATTACATTCAGATATGTTCATTATATTTCACAAAATAAATTTATGAAATCGGGTACATCATTTTGACTTACCCTGTATTGTCAAATGAATGCTGTAGGTTATATTTATTATCTTCTTACAGAGCGTGGTAATCGATTACCTGTTTTGTAAAGAAACTGTCAGGATCTTGTGAGAATTTACGTAGCGGAATGAATGCATTAAACTTCACAAATTACTTATTTATTAGAAATACAATAAATGAAGAATGGTTGATTTTGATTTATTTTGTGCTCTAAGTGGGATATATATATATATGTCTTATGGACATATATCAAGATATTGCAAGGAATGATGATCGATGTGGTAACTGTGGAGAAAAAGGCCATAAAAAACATTACTGCAAAGAACGCGGGAAAAAGACTTGCGTTCCATGTTACATACGTAAGAAAATAGTGTGGAGCGAAAACACAACAAGAATGTCAAACTTACAAAATACAGTTGCAACGTACGATAGATAAGAACGACTACTATGGATAGTGACTCCACAAACTCAGAAAAAAGTGAAAAAAAAAAAAGAATCCTCCATGTAGACGGAAACGAAACATACAAAGACTATTGGAATATAGTAACAATAAGAAAATACAAATAATGAATAATTGGATCACAGAGAGCAACGCAAAATATGTGAATGAATATTTTAATGTTAAACCTGGTTTTATAAAACTTGATGACAAGGATCAAGTAATATTACATGTCATAAATCCAAAACTACAAACGTTTCCCGGAGGCTTTGCCGAATTGGTCGCACTAACACATGACAATTTCGACTTAGGTGAATTTGAAAACCTTGAAATAGAAGTAAAAGAAAATAAATTTCTCCAAATTTATTATAACGAAAAGAGATACGGAAGTAGAATATTACACATTGAATCGTCCAGGGAAGATTTGATGGATGATCTGGATTTGCTCCTAGATCTATTGTCAACAATTAAATGGAACGGTAGAAAAAAAATAACAATACCAGCAATAGGAACGGACCTGTGGAGAGTTTTTCCAAGGGACGTTCTGAGAAAATTTAATGACTGGGAAAGAAGGATAGAAAGTATATGATTTGAAATGAAGCTTACAGATAGACCTGTGCAATGAGCGGATTTCGAGTGCTCGAAATCCGAAGCCCGAAGCAGTCACGCTCCAAACGTGGGAGAACTAGCAAAAATCCGCTTCGAGCAACTTCGAGCGTGAATAGGTTTCGAGCGCTTCAACTGTTCGAGTGGAGTGCCTGCTCGAATTACGTCATCAGATTACATTTTTGTCTTTATCTTCCTGTAACTGGTTAAAGGAGGTTCAGTGTTGCCAACTAACCTAATAATAATAATGGGTTATCTAACAAAAACCTTTGAACTGGAATAGACTATATACGAAACCACGATTTTCAACCATATATACGAGAATTGGTCAAAATAAGGTAAATTCACAATTTTCAACATATCTCAACGAAACTTCGCACATCTTAGTAATTTCACAAGACGAAGAACATAAAGTACGTCCGAAAACAAAATTTGACCCATATATACGAGGGTTGGTCAAAATATCTCAGATCCACAATTTATATCCTATTTCAACAAAACTTTGTACAACTTAGTAATTTGACAAGATGAAGAACATAAGAGTACGTCCGAAATAAAAATTTGACTCATATGTACGAAGGTTGGTCAAAATATCGCAAATTCACCATTTTCAACATATCTCAACAAAACTTTGCACAATTTTGCAATTTGACAGGACATAGAACATAGAGTACGTCCAAAATAAAATATTTGACCCACATATACGAGGGTTGGTCAAAATATCTCAAATCCACAACTTTCAACATGTCTTAACAAAACTTTGCACAAGTTAGTAATTTGACAAGATGAAGAACATAGAGTACGCCCAAAACAAAAATACGAGAGTTGGTCAAAATATCGAAAATTCACAATTTTCAATATATCTCAACAAACTTTGCACAATTTGCTAATTTGGTAAGACGAAGAACATAGAATACGCACGAAACCAAAATTTTGAACCATACGCTACTTTCCACCTTACAAACGAAACAAAAGTGTAAAATGTCTCTTGGTTCTGACGGCGTACGATAACCAGTTTAATATTACCATAAATCTTTTTGGTTTCTCTATTTACTTACAGTGATCAAAGAATCCTTGGGAAAAACACAATCAACTTTAACACTTTATTTTTTTTTGTCCTTCTCGTTTAAGAACATGCTATTTCTGCACTTTAACGTGCTTAAATTGTGAACAACTCCTTTGTCACCAAACAAAGCTGGCCGCGTGTTGACAACAGCATGAAATTTTATATTTTATCACCAGAGGGAAATACCATTGCTTGAATAAACATCGGTTTGCCCATATGGACCGACATTGATCAATATAGATATCGGTTAGCGACATGGATTGATATAATGCCATGACTGATGCTCTATTTTTAATTTTAATTTATTCATTATGAACAAAAAGGTTTGAAAAAATCGATTTATTCTTTGCAAAATATACTTTTAGAAAATAGGTAAATTAGTGATATCGATAATCGATGTCGATCCCACATCGATCGACGTGGTCTCAAGCGGGACCCCTCTCTCGTACGCATTTATGATGTAGAACGATATGGGTACCATAACCGACCAACCTGCATGTGCTACTGGGGTATCAAACATTTGTTGAAATATGATTAAAATTAAACGTACTTTTTAACCAATAACTGTTAATCAACGAATTAAAACAAAAATTAACATTCAAAACGCGTCTGTGTCCTACTGGAGTGAATTTCTAATTTCAATATTTTAATCTAGGAATCCAACCCAGAAATATCAGAAATCCCGAGAAAAATTCCACGAAATTAGATTATTTTTAACAATTACAACATTTTGCCCTGCCACTATCTCCATTTTCTAATTTAAACACTTTAGCCTCGGGATCAAACTCACGGCCCCTTGAAATTTCACAAAAATCGTATCATTTCTAGAGATTATGACATTATGCACTACAACCATTTTGGATTTCACATTTTAATATTTTTGGTCTCAAATTTGTAATCAGCGTCCCATGAAAGCCCCAAATATAAATTTTCACAAAAAAAATCAAATGTTTTTTAACAATCAGAATATTTCACGCTCCCTCCATCTTCGATTTGAAAATTCAATATGTTTGGGCTCGGATTCGTAATCAGTGTCTTTCGGAACACCCACTTATGAAATTTTACAAAATCTGATAATTTTTAAGACTTTATCACTTTTCGGTTTGCCGCCTTCTTGGAATTCAAATTTCAACATTTTTGAAACAGGAATCGAACTTAGAACCCCTTGAAAGACCCGGATATAAAATTTCGGGAAAAATCAAAATATTTTAACAATTATCATATTTTGCGCTGCCGCCATATTGGATTTAAAAATTCAACATTTTTAGCCTCGGATTCGAATTCAGCGTTCTTTAGAACACCCACATATGGAATTTAACAGAAATCTGATAATTTTGAACATTTTATCACATTCCAAACTGCCGCCATTTTCGGTTTCTCATTGACAACGGAATCGAACGAATATCTGACTTTTAACAATTTTGACATTCGCGAAACTCAATAATTTAGTTTCGGAATTGAATTCAGTACGCTTCAAAGTCTCAGATATGAAATTTAACGAAAAACTGATGACTTTAGCAATTATGATATTTCGCGCTGTCGCCATGTTGGATTTCAAAAGTGTTTATTTTTGCCCTCGGTAATGGACTCGGGGCTCCTTCAAGCCCCCACATATAAAATTTTATGAAAATCTAATGATATTTAACAATATGACATTTCGCATTGGCGCCATCTTGGATTTCAAAATTGTATATTTTTGGTCTTGGTAATGAACTTCCCCCCTCCTCATCAGACTATCTTTTACAATGATGATGTTTCGCGCTGCCGCTGTCTTGGATTACAAATTTTAACATTTTTAGGCTCGGAATCGTAGTCAGCGTCCCTTGGAGCTCCCAGAAATGTTGGCGTTAAAGTACCTATGCAATCACGATAATAGCTTTTTAGTATTTAATTAATTATCTGTTGTATCAAAGCTATAAAGCTGAAATTATACTATGATCAGAATAATAGTATCACAGTTGGCAACATTGTGTATTACGTCCTTTACCAAGATAAACGGAGGAGAAGAGGAAAGTTCAGGACTTTCGAGCGCTCGAATCCAGGATTTCGAGCAAAAGTGTTCGAACAAATCTGTTCGAGCAGATTTTGTTCGATCATACCCTGCTCGCTCGAAAACGTATTTTTGTGTTTCGAGCACTCGAAATCCGCTCGTTTCACACCTCTACTTACAGACAATAACATTCTCAGAATAATGGAAGAAGAGCAACAGGAAATAAAAAATGAAGAATGACGAAGAAGTCAAGAAACCAGAGGAAAAAGAAGAAGCGCTTAAAAGGAATCAGGAGGAAATAGCAGAAGAAAACGAAGAGGAAATGGAGTCAATATTCGAAGAGTTGGAAGCAACAATCGGGGAAGAAATATCAAACAAAAAGAAAAGAGGCTGGAGATCATGGATCCCTAGACTCCACAAAAAGAAGCGAAAAGTCAAAGAAAATATGTCAATAAATGAAGAAGAAACAAAAGACAAAACAAGAATGGAGTTATATAGTACTCAAAACGAGATGACATGGACGTAGAGAGAGAACTGGCAGAAATAGAAACCCAACAGAAGAAGAAATTTGATCCTAAAACTCTGTATTGCAACCTACAATTGGAATATAACCTATCAAGATTGGAGGAGCCGAATAACCTAACGGCTGCCTTCAGAATAATCGTCACAAATATACACCAACAAGTGAAAACAATAACCTTCCCGGTTGTAGATGAAGTTGATAAAATAAACGTAAGATCAAATGGAATAACAACAGACCCAAAAGACTTGTTGCAACTTATCGATAGAATCTTCGAAAGAAGAGAAGAAACCTTTCGGTTGAACACCGTATACAGCCAATTTGTAATGGCCTACGGCAGGATAGCGTTTATTAATGCAGAGAAGTTTCCGGCGTGCTACGTCCACACCAGACAACCCTGAAATGCTTAAATTGGCCCAATTAAATCCAGACAGATTTAAATTAGCATGTAGTGAAATAAGACAATGGTGTGAACAAGAAGATGTGGACGTGGCATGCCTGCAGAAGCCTTACACAAGAAAAGGTAGATTGCAAGGGATGCAGGCTGGGGTCATGCAGTTGTTGCCTGTAGAGGAAAACCCCATGGTGGCAATAGTAATATTTAATAGGGATATTGAAGTTCTGGCACACACTGAATTTGATGATAAATGGACACAATGCGTGGAACTAAATTATAAGAAAAACAAATTAATTATAGTTAATGTTTACTGCAAGTTAGAACTGTGCGATATTTCGATATATCGATCGATCGATATTTTGTGAATATCGAAATTTCGATATTTTATAAATATCGAATTCGATATATCGATACTTCGATATTTCGATACTTCAATATTTTTCGATACTTCGATATTTTTACATTTCGATACTTCGATATTTTTATATTTCGATACTTTGATATTTTTTGATACTTCGATATTTTTCGATACTTCGATATTTTTCGATATTTCGATACTTCTATATTTCGATATCATCGATCGATATATTATCAAACCTTCGATATTTTGATATTCGATATATCGATCGGTTTTCGATATTTGATCGATATCGAATTTCGATATTCAAAACCGGATATCGCACAGCCCTACTGCCAGTTCTCTCTCCCTAGTAATAATTTTATACTTAAATTAGATGCTATATTAAATAAATTCAATAATAGATGCATGTTAATCTTTGGGGACTCAAATGCGAAATCTCCGCTCTGGCACTAGCCCAGAATGGACGAAAATGGAGAGCAATTCGAGGATCTAATTGAACAACGCAACTTAAATGATAAATAGGGACGGCCAACCACCAACTTTCAGGGGCAGGGCCGGAGCGGAATCAAATATTGACGTAACAATGTCTAAGGGAAGTATTTACAATAATATATTAAATTGGAAAGTAAATAAAGATGTTACTACGAGTGCACACAACGTAATCAGTCTGGATATAAGCTACAATCAACAAACCACTGAAGAGAAAGACGAAGAAGATGAAACAATCAAATATCAGATTAAGAAAATAAACTAAAAAAAAATCAGAACTCTGAAATTGCCTCAAATAAATAACAACTGTAATCTAAACGAATTGACAGAGAATCTGGAGCAGGCCACAATTAGAGCAATCAAGCAATCAATACGTATACATAAAAAGAAGAAAGATGCTCAATGGACCGAAGGCATGGAAAGACTAAAACGAAAGACGAGAGCAGCAAGAAAAAGTTATAGAGCAGCTGGAAATCACGAGCTCAGGCAGGAAAGACTCAGAAAGTATAGGGAAGCCAAGGAAACATTTGAAAAATAACTGTTTGAATATTGAAAAAGAACATGGGAAAAATTCGTCGAAGAAATTCTTACAAGGTAAGTACTTAGGCTCAAACAGGTAAATACGTAAAAGAAATAAGGTATAAATAGTATTTGTACCCTTGAAGCAAAGGATGACGTCGGTTTTTCTGCAAGATGCTGGAAACGTCCACGAGAAAGCACCAAAGCAGGCGCAAGTAGAGTACGTGGCGTAACTATAAGTGCAGATGAGGACTCTCAATAAAATGATCAAAGCAGTACGCACGAGTACAAAATGCACATATAACAAACGAACAATTGTCACAAGTCGACACCGTACACTCTGTAATGTCCATTTTGAACGCCACATCGAGTACACTGTTGAAAGATTGCACAGGTTCACCACTGTCATAGCCAGCTTTCTGCCATGCGTAACGAAGCATACATCTGCCGAGAACTGATTATAGATGACCTCATGTAATTTCAATAGAAAGAACCGATCATGTAAATTCGGCTGCTGCACACGGGAACGTAACTGAAGGAAGTCAGTAATTCGCTTAGCGTACACTTTGTATTGCCGAAAGACATATAGATCTAAAGGTTTAGCATATTTTGTAGTTTTTGGTGGGATTAGCTTCAGATCGACACGTTTTCCTACACAGGCGTCCTGTAGGATATGCTCATCCTTCTGTCCCGACCAAGTGTCACACAGGAGGAGCGATGTGATGTGGATGTAATGCCGACACAAAAAACTTGGTAAGATGTTGTTTCGTCATTTACCCGCTCACACTTGCGTCCACTACTACATTGGGAGGGCACTTTTCCACCAGGTCTCGTGCAACACGGGGATCGAATTAACCACTGGCTTCTTGAAAGCATATATACACTTTGTCTGCTAGACGTCCATCCAACGAGATTGCAGCGTGAATTGTGTAGCTTTGTGTGGCGCTGTGTATTAACTGCAACGTCGAGATAGTGTCTTTCTCCCCTTTTTCGACAATGTACGTTCTGAAGACAGTCCGTAGTTGAACTGACTTTGATCACAGTTCCACACAAATTCCGTGCATATATTATTCGTTCTGATATGCTCATTTACTTCCACCACAAACGCTTCTGCAATTTTCGTTATCTCACCTGACTCGCTATCTCACCATTGTAGCATAGTGATTCGACGCGATGTTATTCTAAACTGCCGCTCCAAATTTGTAATAAATCCTATCGAAGCTTTGAAATCCTGCAGTCCAATATTCCGAGCCATTTCCAGAGCCCAAAGTTGTAAGTGCCAATAATGGACAGTAGCTCCCATAGCTCTAGCTTCATCAGACTTTGTTATGGTACCCTGCTTGATGGTATTTAACTGACTTTCACGATTCCCTTTAAACAGCCCCGCGTTTTGCCGTTTCTCTTCTACATATTTTAACACGCGTTTAATATTGCTCTTTGATTTCAGTTTCGGGTATGGTTTCAAGAGTTTGTTATATGAGTTGAATCCGCGGAAATGATAATCCTCGAATATGTTGTCTAGTGTCTCATCAGAAAACTGTGTGATCCCACTGTCGACGTTACACCTTTTCGGCGACGGTTCATACTCACTCTTGCTACTTTCATTGTCTCTTCCAGGACTTAACATGCCGCTACGCATTCCCACTTCGTCCTCTTGCGTCACTTCACAGTCGTCACCACTGCGTTCTAACGTCAGGAGATTGTCCGTTCCTAACTGTTTTTCATATTTTTGCATAATTAAATCCACTAGAAAACATGCAAATGCTTCATCTTCCGGACCAATTCCGTCGTCATGACGTAAATTGAATGTGTAGCGAGACGTCGTACTTTCACCCCAACCAATCGCACCATATTCACCGGATTGATCACCACTCTCCACGCCATTTGACGTCTCGCTACACATTCACTCCTCCCTCACGCGAAAGACAAGCGTTTGTAGAGTCACTGTTGGGAGTAGTTGGGCTTTCTCTGCCGCTCTTTAACGTCATCTCTTGGTGCAAGTTTGCACCATCTTGCAGAAAAACGAACATCACCTATCAATTCAGAGGGACTACCACAACTCATACTCTAATTACTATGCATATCTGCCTGTTCGAGCCCAAGTACTTACCTTGTTAGTCTGGATCCGTGGGGTAAACCATATAAATTAATAATGAAGAAAATAAAAACCGAAAGTGCTTACAACACGTTAAAGAATGACAATAATGAGTATACCAAAGGTTGGAAAGACACCATTAAATTATTATACAAAAAGCTATTTCCAGATGATATTGAAGATGATGATAATGAACAAAACGCAATAATCATGGAGAATGCAGAAATATACAACTTAAACTTTGAAACAAACAATGAAGACTTAACAGTAACAAACGAAGAAGTAGAAATAGCAATCAAAAGTCTGAAAAACGGTAAAGCCCCGGGTCCAGACGGGATTAAAAATGAAATTTATAAACAAAACAAGGAACTGTGGATACCATATGTATCAAGGTTATTCGGCGAATGTTTTAAACAAGGAGTCTTTCCAAGCTCGTGGAAGAAAGCAAAATTAGTCATCCTACTGAAAGGAGAAGATAAAGATAAGACAAACCCGAAGTCCTACCGTCCGATTTGCCTTTTAAACGTTGTTAGCAAAATTTTCGATAAAACTATAGTAAAGAGATTTAACGAAAATAGAGAAAATCTAGAAAATTGCAAATTACAATTTGGGTTTCGAAAAGGCAAATCTACGGAGAACGCAATCAACCAGCTATGTGAGAAGATAAAGCAAATACGGACTGAAGACTGCAAGTATATAATGATTGCGGTATCTTCTTCGATATATCAGAAGCATTTGATAACCTCTGGTGGCCTGCTCTATTAGAAGAACTAAAAAATCTCAGAATACATCCAGACATATGGAAACTTGTTAATAACTATTTCATAAATAGAAAAATTGAAGTCAACACGGCTGATGGCGTTGTGTGGAAGGTGCCCACAAGGGGGTCCCCAGTGATCCGTTCTGGGACCCATATTCTGGGACATAACATTCCAGCCATGTCTGGAGATGCTAAGTAGACTGCAAGAGGTGGAAACTGTGGTAGGGTATGCGGACGATCTAGCGGTCGTACTAAAAGCTAGTAGTAGAACTGATCTGGAACAAAAAGCGAATACAATCGTCAACGAAATGGTAACGTGGTGCAGCAATAATAAATTGACTGTCTCAGCAGAAAAATCAAAGTACGTATTATTTAAAGGAAAGCTAAATTTTAACAGGGGCCCCATAATTAAAATTAATAACAAATCAATAAAAAAGAGGAAAACATAAATATCTATTCCTTATAGTAGATGAAAAACTAAATTTTAGGAAACATACAACAAATGTAACGAATAAAGCAATTAAAATTACCCATAAACGTGTAACTATTGCCACAAATGAACTAAAAATACCAACAAAAATTATAAGGCTGTACCACGACCAAGTGATTGGAGCAGTAGTGTGTTATGCCGCAAGTGTCTGGAGCTACCGCATGGACGATATAAAACAATCTCAAATAGTGAACAGAGCCCAAAGGCAATTGCTAATAAGGCTAACTGGAGCCTATTGAACCACTCCGGTGGAAGCGCTCCAGATAGCGACCGCAAACTTGCTGATACATCTTCAAATTAAACAACACGGGGTCATGTACTGGCTGAAAAAAACAACAACGACAAAATAAGAGAAATCATACGTACGGAAATAAACAATAAAGAAGAATTAACAAGGGAAATAGTCCGTGCATGGCAACGCTTTTGGGAAAACAGCCCGAAAGCAAGAAGACTCTATGGCATCTTTCCGGAAGTGGCTGGAAGATTGGAAGTGCAACTGGAAGCCAGTGGAGGAATGATAAATTACCTCACGGGACACGGCCCATACTGCCAGAAACTAAGAGAACTTAAACTTGTTGAAGATAATCTATGTCATACCTGCAATACAATAGCTACACCAGAACATATAATACTAAGATGCACCGAGACTGAAAATTTGGTATTTTATCTAAGAAATAGAATAAGGGATGTAAACACGACAGAGGTCCGGCGAACACCGGAACTCGCATTGATACTTCAGGAGCTGACATCAAAAATCTCAAGGTACTACAAAGAGAAATTTATGAGGAGAAGGATGACATAGATATAAGGATAAATAAACTTAATATAGAAGATTAACGATTACGGGTTTCGTGAGGCGTGAGCGTGTCGTGTGCGTGCGGCGTCGCGCGGGTGCCGAGCAAGCATCTCGAACGAACATTATGTATCTAAACGTGGACAAATAACCTTCCAAATACGTTAAAAAGAACCAAAAAGTGGCCTAAATAAAACTATACAGAACAACTAATTAAAACATGATTATCAGCAAATAAAGTGAATAAATGGCCGCTGGAAGCCAGTGGCAAATTAGAGTGCCTTGTGCAGGAACTTCGGCACAACAGACGCTCATCGTGTGTGTGTTGAATAAATGTGGTGGCGGGAACGTGCAGTGATATAGTATAACATATAATAATTAAAATATTTAACAACCAAACAACACTTACATTCCGGAACCTGGAATGGAAGCGTACAGAAAATAGCCTAGTGTATGTGTGACTAAATGAGTTGATGATGGAGAGGGAAATCAGAAGAGGAATCTAAGGTGGAAATGGAGGGAAACCTAGTGGAGAACAAAGGCAGATGCATACAAACTTTGTAGGAATACATCATTTCTACGGCTATGGTTAGCCAATCTGCCCCCTATCCCCCAAGGAATACAAGTGTAAATGAAGTGAGAGTGAAAGTGTGGCAAGTGAAAACAACCTAAACCCAATAGTGAGTGAGGAAGAGGAACATAACAGTAAAGAAGACGAATAGGAAGGAGAAGTGAAAAAATATTTGTGGCCGAAACAACATTCCCACGCGCAATCCGATTCTAAAATTCCTCTCTTATCTCGTTGCAGGGGCAGCAAAAGAAGAAGATGCCGAATCAAGTCCATGTTTGTGTTGTCATTGTCAAGTCCGTGTGTTGTCCATGTGTTTGTCCTAAATGTTATGTATCAATGTTTCTTTTTATAATAAAAATTGCAAATATGGTAGGTAGGTACCCCCCAAAGCAAATGTTCTAAACATGAACTAAAGACCAGGAGAACCTTGGATGCCTGGTCAAAAGTCCGTCCCGCAACACCTGAAGTCTAAACTGAAGGAACATAGGAGCTTCTTGAAGTGCCGGAATTCCGGCAATCCAAGAATCTCTAGGTATAGCCTGTCCCAAAATGGGGAGAGCGAACAACTGCTCGTTCTGTACGTCCCTGTTTTGTGTACACAACCTGTTTTGTGCAAAGAATGCAGAGAGATAGGGGTCAAAGGCGGGTCCCCAAATAAAAAAAAGTCTAAGTGGGATATAACTTGAAAGAGAGACTGTAATAGTGGAAAGAGAATTACAGACATTATTGAGGTTAGTGTGAAAAGAAACAATGGAGTGCATGAAAAGTTGGAAGGAGAAAGAACTATTCGGATTCACAATTCATCCTTTCTCGTACCCTATTCCGGTCGGAGCCATAGATGCCTGAAGGTCATAATTCAATCCAATTCAACTCAACATAGGTGGATCAAATGTGATGATGATCACCAGCTGAGTTTTCTATCTTGATCTGCTGTCAAACACAATGGCGTGTAAATAGTACTAGGATGAAAATTTATAAATTATACTGATTATATGCACATCGATTCACTCTTTTCATAGTTACTAATAAAATTGTTCCTGAAGCAATGCCATCCATATTGCTTGTTTAATCCTACAAACTGCATCAAATCAAATTACACTCTCCACAAAGACCTAGAATGAGGTTTTGCCCGTCAAACTTGCTATCAATGAAATCTGGGTATACTTCAGTTATAAGCCCTCATCCTCTGTATACGGTGTATGTTCTCGTATAATGTTAGCTGTATCTAATACTATCCTTAACCGTCCAGTAGCAGGGGCAGTTTTCCTATTACTATATCACT
This sequence comes from Lepisma saccharinum, assembly GCA_022664845.1. NCBI lineage: Eukaryota > Metazoa > Arthropoda > Insecta > Zygentoma > Lepismatidae > Lepisma > Lepisma saccharinum. Next base: position 19,716 of record JAGDQP010023474.1, read on the forward strand.
GATACATGATTTTATAAGCCGTGTCCGATAAGCAGAGTACATTTTCCCTCCCAGAAACATTTGAAACAATTATCGGGTCTTTAAAATGTTATTAAAATGTTTGTTTGTATATGACAGCCATCCTCTTGACCAGATACAAGTGTAATAATATCTTTTAATTCATTAAGAGTGTACTGGCATTCATAACTGTTTTATATGCACAGTACTCACATAACATACAAAATGAATTCCTGGTTTCTATTTTGGTGAAGTCTAATTGTTTTAATTCTTTAAAAAATCTCTGGAACCGTTTCCATGGCACTGTATTTCTGGTACTCACAATAAAAAACCTAGTCCTTACCCTTTATCCCCGCTCATAATTTCGTAAGTCACATTTCATGATAAAATTTTCTCTTATTTCTTAAGTCGCAACCACATAAAAACATTTCTTGCGCTTTCATGCAGTTATAATACTGAATTCTTTCCCACAAATGATGCAATTTCTTTTTAAATAAAACGTTGAGTCTGAGATCCTTAAAAAAGTTGAATATGGGTTATCGGTCTGCATTGATTTATAATCAGATTTGATGTTAGTATGCCTTGCATAGTTCTGCATGAACGCGCTGTGAGCCCGAATAGTACCTTCTCCTTTCAACTTTTCATGCAGTGCATCTATTCATTTCACACTGTCCTCAATAATGTCCGTAATTCTCTTTCGACGATTACAATTTCTCTTTCAAGATATTTTAACTAAGAGCACAATAAATCTAAACCAACCATTCTTCTTTTATTGTATTTCTAATAAATAAGTAGTTTGGTTAGTTTAATGCATTAATTCCTCTACGTAAATTCTCACAAGATGCTGATAAAAGTTTCTTTAAAATGATAATTGATTACTACACTCTGACAAAAAATAATAAATACAATATAACCTACAACTTTCAATTGAAAATAACACATCTTCAGAGGTAAGTTTTACTAAAAACTAAAATTACCAACTAAAATGTAATTTCCAAATAATAGAAATATGAATAACCTTATCGTAATAAATTCTATGAGGTTCTATTTTCTCTTGCTGAGTACAGAAATGGCTTACAATTGAACTGCTAATTAACTGAACTGCTAATTGAATTAATTAGCTCACAACTGCCTAATGTGGATAGGATAAACATAGAAGGAAAAGAATTGTTAGCGCGCTGTTGCGCGTCATTGCTACCTCAATAGCTAACACAGTAATGGTTCAACCATATTGATATATACATCATTTTAAAGCTTATGAAACAGGCTACAACTTTTATTTCGAACGGGGTTTTTGATATTGTGAGTTTAAAACAAGCTACACCGTAAAAAGTGTAAATATTGAAAGCAAAATATCCTTATTTTGCGCTTTGGAACTAAATTACGGCAAAACTATTAGCAATAGCGCAACACGAATGATAACCATTTTTGTAGCATGTCATCTAGGAAGTATAACAAAAAAAGAATCATATCGCTATGTCTGTTAGTTACAGAGATATAATGCAATTTCTGAAAGTGTGTAAATTTGTACTTCGGGGGGCGGGGATTGAGGGGAAGCACAAGGGGGAGGGGAGGGGAGTGGACTTTTGGGAAAATGCACCTCTAGTAATGATGTAACAACTGGACAAAATTCAGCTTTCTCCTAATTATTGCCGACATCAAACCTTATTTTGTGGACTGTGATCCCCAGTGCTCTGCTGAGCCCCCACCGGGAATTGAACCCGGGACTGCTCGCACTGAAGTTGAGCGAGCTACCGACTAGGTTTCAGTGCGAGCGGCCCGGGTTCGATTCCCGGTGGGGGCTAAAAATTTCGGTGTTGACCCAGCATCGTAAGGACAAATGGGGAGCTGCTGTGAATAAAAGACAGTGGTGATCAAAGTTGAGAGCTTTGGATCTTCTCTCTCCCAACACATCTGGTCAGCGGCCGGGAGAGGCCTCATCCAGTAGTGGATTGAATATGACTGAATTATATATAATATATAACATATAAAAAGCATATCCTTCGCTTACACGCTACTATGACTACCAGTCTAGTTACACACAGAGACTCTGAAGCAACACAGTTGCTTTGCAATTGGCACAACTCTATTCACAAAAAAACATTCTGCACAGAATTCGTAGTTCCGTTCTAAGAATAGTTCTCTACTTTACCTTCAGAAATGGGAGGAAAATATACGTAATTAACTATAAAGTTGCAGAAGTAATGTTTTCAACCTTTGAAAAATTATTTTTCTGGCCTTTGTTTTTCTCTTAAAATGTATTTCCCTGAGCAAAAGTTAAAAGTTCTATGATATAAATATTTACGTGTTTTTAAACTATTTTGTTTCTCATTCTCTGCGTGTGTTTAAAATGAATCCCTTGCAAGAAGGATATTCCAAGATTGTTGTATTTTAATTCCTAATATTCCGGAAGTATTCCTAGGTAATTAGAAATATGCCGGAACTTCTCCCGGAATTAGAATGCTTGGAATCATGAAAAAATACAGGGAATATGTCTAATATATTCCCATAGAATAAAAATAATCTTCAACATTAGAGAAAGGTGCACGTTACACTGCACAATCTTGTATTTTAACGCTACAAGGATAAAAAGTATAGTAGTAGCAGAAAGTTAAAATGTAATTGGAAAGTTAACAATAATCCTGAAATCTTCCGAAGGCGGACATTGGCATAAAATGTATACTCCATGTATTGACAATATTCAGGCGTGAATAATGCTGGTATATAGTGAGAATATACCTCCCTTGCTATTGTGTAGAGCCTATATTTATTGGGTACTCTCTGGGAGTATTTATTCAGTTATTTAAATTTTATTTAATGCCCAAACATGTGCTGTGGGGTCGAAAGTCCCTCCCATATCTAAGGGACAATTTCCCTCGGCTTAAAGAAACCCAAAAACGTATTTCGGGAACATAAAATCTAGTGTTTTTTTTGTGCATTTACCTTATATTTTTGGGCCAGACACTCAGCTATGCCTAAGCCGTGATATGTCTAAAAGACTGCAAGTGACAGGTTCAAGCTATGGGTGTCTATCTATGAGCTAAATTAAAAAAAACAAAAACTAAATGCTTGTTCCCGTAATACTTTATTCCGTGACTATATCATCTTCTTGGACATTGAATGTAGGAGCCAGAACCTATATTGAAATATTGGCTATTTCGAAAATCAAGTGCTGTGGTTATAATATTAAGAGGCGAAAACATACACTACACAATACACAAACATTATTGTTCCTAATTTTCAACCTCCTTTGGCAGTTACATTCAATGTTTACATAACTACTTTGTAAATAGATGTCAATTTTTTGTGTTAATTTCAACTATGCAAATGTTTGAAGCAATCGTAATAGGATACAATTGGGGAGCTGTTGTGAATAAAAGACAGTGGCGATCACATTTGTGAGCTTCGGCTCTCCTCTCCCAACATGTCTGGTCAGCGTTGGGGCAATAGATCAACTCCTTTCTCCGGGAGAGACCTCATCCTCATCGATACCATATCTGAATCCGATCATATTCAGAAAAAGGGAAAAACACAAGTAAAGGAATTGAGTGTGTAAGCAAACAAGCAATAAGAATAAGCTGATGTGTTGGATCGTTGGATAACAACAGATTGCTGGCGTGGTTACACTAGTAAACAAGGTTTTTGTAACATGAGAGAAAACACCTGATCTCAAAGGAACTGTTTGCGCTGAATTCGAATATGCATTCAGTTTTTCTCCATCACGTACAGTTTTCCCTCGACAGAGGGATTTTGGGGAAATTCCCTCAAAAATTCCCTTTTTCATGATATTTTACACCCTTAGCTCTTGTCCCCTTAATAACACACAAATTATACCAAAGTAAACCTTGATTAATACTTAATAAACCCTCCAAGTTTCATAACAATCGCATTATTCTTTCTAGAGAAATAAATATATTTGTATGTATACTGTGTGTACTGTTTATTGCTCCACATAATATTGCTTTCAGATCTCTTGAATTTGGGAAAAAACTATTTGCTTTATTACCACAAACAAAGACATAAAATAGAATACAACGGCATTAAAGTGTGGTTTGCGATCAGTACAATGGCGACAAGAGGACGGCGTTCGTGCATTAACTCACCAAATAGTTTTTGTTATGTGTGTGGTCAGTTTGTAGTTAAGGGACAGTGTAGATCATTACGCCATCGGTGAAACTAGAATATATTAAATATTTCGGATGTTGTGTGGGAGACCAAGACAAAACTTGGGTACCCCACATCATTTCTGTGTCGTGCTACGTCACTTTACTTGAATGGGCCAAAGGAAATCGGAGATTTATGAAAATTGTTGTACCAATGGTGTGGAGAGAACGCACCAACATTCTAAAAGAAGCAAATGCAGAATAAGTTACCCCAACGTTAAATCCGCAGTTAGACCTGTTCCGCACGGGGATGAACTTCCACTTCCCGAGCCACCTACCAACTGGGAAGAGAGATGCCCGGAAGGGCCTGATGATGAACTATCGAGATCAACGTCTACATCCACGGATCCAACGTTCACCCCTAACAGTGTTCGCGAGCCACATCATAATAAGATAATGATGCTCCTTTGGTAGATCCTAATAAGATAATACTGCCAGCACTTCATATAAAGTTAGCACTTATGAAGAACTTTGTCAAAGCCATGGACGCAACTGGTGAAGGTTTCAAGTATTTGCGAGATGTTTCCTAACCTGAGTGATGCTAAGATTTCAGCGGGAGTGTTTGTTGGTCCCGAGATTAGGAAACTAATACTTGATGATAACTTTGACAGCAAGTTAAACAGTGCCGAGCTAGCTGCCTGGACAGCATTTAAGTGTGTTGCGCGCAACTTTTTGGGCAATAACAAAGCGGAGAATTACAGTGAAATCGTAGGACATGCTACAGAAATGCAAAGAGTTGGGTTGTAAGAAGGTTCTGTCAGCGACGAACAGGGGGAAAGATTCCACAAGACATAATGGCAATGGAGAAAAGGTACCAGGGACGATGGAATCATTCCATAATGGGGGATTATTTTTGGGGTCCTGTTAGAGAATGCAACACTTCTTACAAAAGAAGGAAGTAGTGTATATTCTTGTAACTCAATTGAAATTTCATACATTCTGGTAGTTTCAATGGCTTATTCATGACATTTTTATATTATTGTTTACTATAAATTGTCATACATGTAAATTGTATTGTATTCTATTTTATGTCTTTGTTTGTGGTAATAAAGCAAATAGTTTTTTCCCAAATTCAAGAGATCTGAAAGCAATATTATGTGGTGCAATAAACAGTACACACAGTATACATACAAATATATTTATTTCTCTAGAAAGAATAATGCGATTGTTATGAAACTTGGAGGGTTTATTAAGTATTAATCAAGGTTTACTTTGGTATAATTTGTATGTTATTATACGTAAGGTGACAAGCGCTAGGGTGTAAAATATGTGAAAAAGGGAACTTTTTCAGGGAATTTCCCCAAAATCCCTCTATCGGGGGAAAACTGTACGCGTTTTTAGAAAAACTGAATGCATATTCAAATTCAGCGCAAAAAGTTCCTCTAAGATCAGGTGTTTTCTCTCATGTTACAGACAAAAAGTTTAAGTTTGTTGACTAGTGTTATTAGCTTGAATAGCTATGTGCACTTTCCACACTGAGAATCATAGGTTTGCTTTCCACCTACGAAAGCGTTTCTCAACCTTTTTCATCCTGCAACTAAAAACATGACATTTCAAAACATGACCGTTGATCTGCTGTATTTGATAATAAACATCCTAATTACATTATTCAAAACAATTCAACAAATTACATTATTTTAATAGACCCTAATTATAAAAACAATCAGCGAAATAAAACATCGTCTTCGAAATTTATTACTTTTAACCTACAAACCCTAGCTAAATTAATTTTTTAATCTTCTCTTGCGACCCCCAGGGGTAGTCGCAACCTCCACGTTGAGAAACCCTGACCTACGCCAATATAATTTTCTTTCAAAATCGTAAAATATTTTATTCACTTGATTAGATGCATTTGGGGGAATAATATACTCCAACCTCATTTGTAAAACTCCAACTTACCTTAGAAAGCAGGGGGAATGCAGCTCGTATTTTGGAACCATTATTCTGCTACTCAGAAATTGTTTCATTATCCATGCAATGCGGCCTGATAAAAGTTTACTTAAAGAAATGCAATTCTAAAATAGTATAATTTACCAAAATCAAGAAACCAGTGATATTAGTTAGGTGAGAACAATGTGGATTTAGATCGAGCAAGAACAAGGAAGCTCCGTTAATTTCTCTTGTCCACCTGGTATGTTATCTCTGTCAACTACCTTAAAATATTGGACCTTTTAATTTTGATTCCTCCATCTGTAATGGAGGCTAGCGCCTAAACGAAAACAGGTACAGAGAAAGTGACTTCAAATTTGGGTTCAGTGATCTCGATTTTTCCAGCCGTCTCTAATTTAGTGTTTAAAATTGCCAGACCATTTTAATTTGGTTAGCCTTCTGCCTGTTAAGAATTCTTGCAAGTGATTAAAAACAGTAAAGCAGATAGTGAGTCACTGACCTCAAGTTTGACGTCAGTGAATATGACCTCGATTAAACCGCTCCTTTCTAAATATTTTGATATGACTATTAAAACTTTCGATATAATGATTAGATTAAACCTTGAAATGGTTAACCCTTATTAAAGGAATGGTAATCTTTGTTAGATTTCTTTGACAGGAATCAAACTAATATGTCCATGCAATACGAACATAGGCCTAGATGACGGAGCTTTGTGAGAAAAGAAGAGCAAGCTTCGGGATTATAACTCGCATCGTCAGCTTTATGAACGAAAAGGGGGAAAAATGACGGCCACGAAGACATCAGATAGATAGGCTTCAAGCTCAACTCTTACTGAACTAAAAGCAAAGAAAAAGTTATATAAAACTGATTTTTGTTTCAGTTACAGTGTTTCGTGCATTTATTAGCTAATCCTCTATTGACTACTATTTTGTTAGATTCTATACATATGAAAACCATGTTGTATAATTTGTTAAAAGTTTCAAAAACCGTATTTAACGTCCAAATTGAGAATAAGCAAAACTTCATCGCTAATGATTACAGACATAGCAACATCGCTGTATTATAATTTATTTTATGAACAATAAAAACAAAATGAAAGTTCTAATTACTTTTATTCACATATTTTTCACTACAACACGACTAGATATACAAACATTATTATCTTCACAAAGATTAGTACTCGAAAACTGCACTAATACCTAATTGTATTAAAACCAGCGCAGTGGTCACTCATGTTGTTGCGTGGTTGCCATATAGCTGAATTTCTGGACGTAAACTTTCTAAGAGCTGCTAAAGAGTACACTCAGATTATTATTGCCTGAGTGTACAGTACCTGTTGTAGAACCTTTGAAAAATACTTAACGTTAGCCAGCGACGTAGGGCACCGTTCCGCCTACTCCTCGAAAATTGCCGAAGCTTGCCGAGTGACTGAAGCTCGTCGAAACGGCGTTTTTTTTAACGTTATTTAAATAAAACAGATTCCTTTACCTCTATGATATTTAATTATACTTTATTCTTTTTAAAGAATAAAGACTGAATACTTCTTTTTAAATAAAATATTATTTAAATGAAATATTATTCTATAAAATTTACTATATTTTGATAAAACTTTTGAAATTCTGAATACCACCAGCATTTTTTGAAACCAAATGTTATTCAAACAAAACATTATCATATGATATTTAACCAGGGGTGCAACAAAAATTATTGGGTTCCCCTGCAAGAAGAAGAATGGGTCTCCTCAAATAAAACGTACTCCTATCAATAACTAACTTAGGGTGACCAGAAATTAGGTCGACAAAAAAGAGTATACTGTAGATATATGCTGTAAAGGCGCGCATACACAAAACATTAATTATTTGAAAATAAGATACAACTCTGTTAATTGCTACCATTATAGCTTATAACTTCTCGAAGCATGCCCAATGGGTAGCCATGCCTTGGTTTTCACCACTTACTTGAATCTTCTGTCGTTTGATTGTGTACATAAATAATTCAATATATTTCTCTCTTCAGGATGCGATAAATATAATCCGAAGTAGCATCGACTTTTCTAATTGATACGACAATTATTGTAAGCTGCTATTCTTTCACATTCTTGCATCATTTAATAATTATCCTGTCAGAGACAGAGTCTACTTAACATTTTTCGAAATGTTAACCAACAAGCCGTTCCTCACTGGTAGATCGTTGGCTTAGCATTCAGGAGGTCGTGAGATTAATCCCAGTGGCTGACTATCCTGACTAAGATTTTTTCAGGGTTTTCCTCAGTCATATCAGGTAAATGCCGGGATGATATCTTCAAGTTAGACTCCGGCAGAGACCTTTACGCATCTTTTCACCTTCCTCTATCTCGGTCTAAGCCTTAGATGCGTAAAGGCCATAAATAAAAAATCAAATTCGAAATGTTACCACATACTACAGAAATCGCCATAGCCAAGTGATCTGGTGATACTTAAACATTAATTTCACATTGAAAAATGCACATGAAAATCCAGTACGTGCACTCTTACTTCAGATTAAATTATGTTTAACTTTAAATTACATTTAATGATTAACCTTGTGAAATGTATTCGGAATTTAGAAATTACAAGGCATTCATTTAGAAATTACGTTAAAAGTTATAAAAATAAGGAAAATAGTATGATAGTAAGTATTTTCGAATAGAACAGAGCATAGAGTATTTGAACATCTAAAAAAGTATAATACTCTTAAAAAGTATGTCTGGTCACCCTAACTAACTCGACATAAATTCAAGGAAAGGGTAAATTTCGGTTTAATTGTGTCTGACTCATTCCTTGCACTTATTTATTTATTTATTACTGGGAGTTTATTAACCCATACAGCGTAGATGCATTCTACGAATATCCCTGTGGGGACATGGGAATATTCCAAGGATATTTACGATATTCTTGGTGTATGCGTAGAATATTCTATGAATATCTGAGTGGCTAGGATGAGCGCATATCCTAAGGATACTCCTGGGGATATCTCAAATATATTATACGACTATGTCGAGGATAATTATACTTGCTCAGAATATTCCTGAAATTCCAACCTTGAATATCCATTTAATATTCTAAAAAGTATATCCTCAGAATATCTTTTCTTGATCCTAAATATTCTGGAACATTGTACGCATATTGTGGTTCTAAATGGAATATATTGTGCTATGTGGAAAGTCATTGATTTTACTTTATCTGTGCAGGCGTCTGATAATGTTCGGTCTGGCCTTGCCTGGCGAGACCATGCCATAGCCGAAATGCACCCCTGAGTTCAAGTATATTGTGACTGGTAACTATAATGCAATAAATGTCGATGTTATATGAATTATAAGAATTACGCAGT
>JAGDQP010023475.1:0-29111 GCA_022664845.1 Lepisma saccharinum
CATTAAATGCCGTTACCGCGAGTATTTTTACATTGTATGAAGTTTATATGTGCACGAAATTGAATTTATTGTTAATAGATGGCGTAAGCGTGAACGTCCTTCAACCGTAATTAGTAACGTTAAAGGGACTCTTTGTTATTCTTTATTTGTTTTATTATGGAGAAATGAAATAATGTTTTATTCTTTTATATTTCTTGTTAGTTGCTTTACAGATTTGATTTCATTTAAGATGTTATTCCTAATTTTAAAATTACCATATCTTATAATGTAAAATTCGTGGAAGACCATTTCCATGGCGAACATGTCTTATGTATCACATCAATAAGCCATGTTCGAAAAAAGCCTTCGTGCTATAAATTCGGCAAAAAAACACCTGAATTATACATGTAATCAACAACCAAATAAAAATTACTGTGGTACCTGCAAACTAATTGGGCACGGCATTGCTGCTGCTACATGTCCATTAAGACCAACGCAGAGTTATAACATCATTCATACCTAATAGAATATCCCTCCAACACAAAAGGAAAAATGATATATGCTGACGCCCTCAAAGAACCTCAGAAAGAACCAGCAAGGACAAATGAAGGAAACTTCATTGTTGTTAGTTTCAAAATTATATCAACACTGTTCAATGCTTCTTTCAAAACAGGATACATCCCTTCAACTTGGAAATCAGCATTCACAATCTTTATACCAAAAGCAAACAAAAATCTATTTATATCAGACAATTGCCGTCCTATCACACTGACTAATACTATAGCTCAATTATGTGAAACTGTCATTACAAAAAGACTTAATCAGTACATGGAGGAAAAGATCTTAATCACAAACAGTCAAGCAGGTTTTCGTACACAGGTATCCACAGTTGATTAACTTTTCCGCGTAACCAGCGACATACAGAGAGCTTTGAATAGAGATAGAATGGCCGCCGCAGTGTTTATGGATTTGACTGCTGCGTTTGATACCGTCTGGCATGACGGCCTGATTTACAAACTATTTTCTCTTAATTTGCCAACTACCATTATAATATGGCTTAACAACTTTTTGACAGACAGAATTACACAGGTCAGAGCAGACAATGAACTTTCAGACATCATTAATATCAAACGTGGAGTCCCTCAAGGCGTGGCCCTAAGCCCGATCCTGTACGTCATTTATGTCAATGACACATCTCAACCGAACCAATTAGAGACCAAGTTGGGCCTGTTTCCTGATAATACAGCATACTGGACAAGTGCAAGAAACACAGATGTCGCCATCAATAATCTTAAATCAATTACTGACAAATTCGTCAAATGGTGCTCCACATAGAAATTGTAATTAAATCAGAACAAAACTCAATTCATAGTCTTCTATTCATCTGGTCGGGGAACTCGTAAGGGCAAAGATAAATTTATCAAAATCAAAAACGCCAACATCAAACCTAAAACAACGGCAAAGTACCTAGGCGTCACATTTGATCAAAAATTGAACTTCAAAGCATATATAAAAGACAGAAATGAATGATCTCAGAACTCATTCTTTACTTAAATCATATTTTCGCTTAACACTTTCTCTCAATATTAAAACTAGGGTATATCTGGCTATTCTCAGGCCGATGGTTACATATAGACACAAGCTTTTTCACACTGAAATATGCACTGAAAAGATAGAAAAGTTTGAAAGATATTGGATTCGGTATATGGAGAAGATGTGTTTAGAGAACAAACTTGAACTATATGTAAAAATACCTATTGTTCCTATTGATGAACATATGAAGGGATGAATTGTATCTTACATTTTGAAGCATATTTTCTCTGCACTGAGTGTAGTGAGTGTAGATCTTATGTGGTGAGTTATAAGATGAGATGGTAAGTGATGTACGCCGTGTTATTATTGTTTAGAGTTCAAGACGTTCTTGCAGTGTCATCTTCTGTCACAGAAATTTATAGTTTAGTTGGGTAGGGAAGTTGAGATAAGCAAACCTTTTATCTTTAATCAAGTCCCTGTACTTTATTTCGCTTTGTTCCATAAAGTTTGTTTTTGGTTTGAATGAAATGTTCTTGTATATTTCATTTTAGCCTGATTTCCACATTCTTCGTGAAACTCTCAGCCAGTATCTTTCCTATCGTTCACAAAGATCTAAGTTTATGTTTGAGTTGAATAACTCGTGTCCGTAAATTAAGATTGGTCTGAGAGTAGAAAGGTATATTCTAGTTTCGAATTTGAACGGAGCGTTGGATAATAGGATAAATTTAAGTGCTGAGAATACTTGTAGACCTTCTTCTCTTCTATCCAAAATGTGTGTGTTGTGAAATTTAACCTTTGATCAAGGGCAACACCAAGGTATTTGACAGTTCTAGGTGGTTTTATTATTGTTCTGTTAATACAAATCGTCTTGTCTTTGTTCTTTCTTGTTCCTTTTCCAGAGGGGTAAAATACGATAAACTGAGTTTTGTTTGCATTGAGCTCTAGCTTCTAATCTTTACACCATTTTACGAAAAATTTCGCAGGTTTTTGTAGGATTTTTGTAGCAGAATTTACCGTTTTTGCAGATGTCCAATATGCAGTCGTCTGCAAAAAGTCCGAGATGAGTTAGAGTTTGTGAGGAAACACCGGAGTGTAATTAACATACAAGGAATACAGTATCGGACTGAAAGCTGCCCCTTGTGTGGCACCTCTTCTAAGTGTTGTGTTATCTGAATCTTCTTCCCCTGATCTGATCTTTGTAGTTCTGTCTTTTAGAAATTAGATGATCTATCTTACAGTGGTGGCCGGAAGGTTAATGGTGAATAATTTATAAATCAAGCCGTCATGCCACACAGTGTCAAATGCTAGTTAAAGATCCATAAATATAGCCGCTGTTCTCCAGCCTTTATTTATAGCAATTTGAGAGTCTGTAACTATTCTCATTAACTGGTCTATGGTAGAGACATTAGATAAGTAGCCTGTTTGATATTGTGTGATGAGATTTGATTCTTCTTTAAATTGATTGAGTCTTTTAGATAACACAGTTTTGCAGATTTTGGCAATGGTGTATATTAGAGTGATTGGTCTATAGTTGGCTGATGAATGGCGACTTTTTTTGTATGTACCATTAATAAAATTAAAAATGTAAGAATCCTAACATTAATAAGAGATTATAGGCACAAATAAATTAGAATCAATGAAACGATGTCTCACTGTACAAAATAGTGCATTGATATCTACAGACATTATAAATATACATTGTTGGATTGTTTGCAGTGAAGTGGAGTTTACAAAACTGCATTTAGTTCACTTATAAAATTATGCAACTTATAGCATAACTGTCCTTATTTAAAGCATTTTAATATTTTTAGGGCGATCCCCGAAGATACCACTGTAACCAAAATAAGTGATTTCGGTTAGACTATAGTAAACGCATGAAAGGGTAGATACAAGGGTAGAAGATGTGCAAGGATAGAATATGGATTAGAATAATTACTCACGAAAGCAATGCAAATCTTAGGTACGATACAGAATAGGCAGTTAGCAGAGAACATAAATATGATAGTTACATCTGGGCTATTTACAAAGCAATAGATCTTCACTTGACCTGCCATTAACTACAAGCAAGATTAGGTTGGTAGTATCAAGGTTAAATTGGTAGTACGGATATGTCATATCTACGAATTACATAGTCACAACAAACAGTAGATAATATCGAAAACAAAGCTGTTTGTTCTACAAAAAATGTCAGAGTAAAGACTGAAGACGTGTCTAGAGAAGAGATGACAGACAAGAAGACATCTGTTTTGCATTGATGAAAAGAAAGAAAACAATGGACAACAATTATATAAATGACGCTGTTCAAGAGAAGGGTAGCGTGGGAGTTCAAAATTTTTGTTGACCCAGCATCGCAAGGACAGTTGTGAATAAAAGAAATGGCGGACTTTGGGCACGTAAGGCAGACTGTAAATTATTAACCTTAATCTGATTTTTAAATTGAGGATTATGATCTACTAAAGTACAGAAATTAGTATGTATTTTCTTAATAAGTTCCAATAAACTAGTCAAATGGACAAGAATATTCGTTCTATTTTGCAGTTAGATTGATTTCTTCCTACTTATTACATTAAATTATGAATTGTTGGGTATTCGTATATTTTAATGAAGGCTATATGTGACGTATGCTCTTTATTGAATAAGACATAATTGGCATATGAAATATTTATGACATGAGAAAAAAGTGTGTTTTTTCTGATAACAGTAAAGCTTTACTTGGTAGTTGTATGTTAAAAATTTATATGTGTATGTGTGTGTGTCTGTGTGTGAAAATAAGATAGGAACAGAGGTTACTTTCGTATATGGGACACTGTAGAAGAAGCACAAATATTTTGCCCTTAAAAGTGGCTAGTTTCCACCGATCAGACATGATTACAGACGAAAAATGAGAATGCTATAGAGAAACTAGCATAAAGCGGCTATTACTTTTAAAACTTAAAAAAAAATATTTCTTCATTTTGATAGTGGATGTCTGACTTGCGATATGCTAGGGGGCTCACGATCGTGCTAGAAGAGACTCAGCCCCTCTGGTTATTGGCCTGTTTGAAAGCGAGAACAATGCAATAAATTTCAGCTGTGAAGATAGATAGATGTCTGTGGAAGATATCTTTTTGTTTACTGTGATTAGAATGCGATACAATTTGTCATAAAGGCAGCCAATTTCGACCACACCATCTACCCTCATGATAAGTAGAATAAGCACTTTGTCAAAAGCCGCAGCACATTATTGAAAAAACAAAAGACACTAACAACAATAAGAAACCTAACTTTTCAATTCTTATTAACCGTATTGTAGCAACTGAAATTTGAAACACAATTATTTTCTACCAACACTGGTGTATGTAAGTATGACTGTATTTTCTTTTAATTTATTTTTATTTCAAGTTTGAAAACAAATTCACATTAATTGAGACAAAATGATTCAAGTGGTGTTTGGAAATTAAATGAATAGATCTCATCTTTAATTTACAACATGAAAGATAAATAACAAAATATGAAGGGTGTCAGATATATGTCGTTCTTTTTACTTTCGAATGTTACTTACTTCTCTCAAATTTTAATCCGACCAATTTAGTTAAATGATTGAAAACAGAATATTGCTTTTAAATTTAAAATGAAAGATGATACTTGGATTACAAACTCTAATCTTAAGAATAAATTTACCGTGCAGAAAAGGGGAACCAGACTCTTTACCATACATCATCATTTAAAGTTATGCTTTCGTAAAACTACACAAAACGTACAAATGAACACAAAGTAGAAAAACAAGTTTAGTCTTATAATGTTTCTCAATCTAATTTATAGAAGTATCGGCTGACGATTTTACCATAAAAGACAACAGAAAGTTATATTTTACGAAAAAATAAACACATGGAAATTGAAATATAGGTTAATCTGAAGAGTGAGTTTGTGTGTGCTTCGGTTCAATATAATTGACAGTAAAGTTTCAACGAAATCACTGTGGTCCAATGAAAAAAATGCTTTCATGTAGCTATACAGAAGACTTCTATTAAATATTATAATTGTTGGGATTGTTTATGATAACTTTATTAAATAAAAATATGTTGAATTACGATAATGTTTACCGAGATTGCCATCCATTCTAAATTTTAATCTTCATCGAATTGAGTTTTACTTTTGGAATATGGTTCTTGCTGACAGAATTACATCGTTCGAAATTAAACGGTACTAACTATATATATAGAAACCGTCTCTGAATAATTCCTGTTGTAAATACTAAGAAAAGGAAACAATATCTTGAATTTGGGCAATAAGCACTGAATAATAGAAAATTAAAAAAGTATTGTTCGCCAAAGTGACAAGTATTCCCCCGACAACTTATACATAAACATTACTTTTGCAAAACATAAAATTTGTGTAGTTTATGCGTGCAGTTGCAAACGCACACAACAATCCTAGGCTGCGAATAGCCAGAAACTGTAAATATCACCACAACCCAGGAATATAAATAGGGTTGCCAGGACCTAGAGTACCCACGCAACACATCTGACTAAACTCTAGCTCCAAACATTTTTCATAGTCCAGACGAGCGATGCAGAAATGTCTTCCAGGTTTAGGATTATCTGGGAAAGAAGATTCCAGATCCTTGTGATTGCTGCTAAAAGACAGTAAAGCTGTACGAGGGAGTAAATACCGATAAAGCGACACCTCCAATCTTTTTAATTAGATCGTCCATTCATACTCTGAAGTACCAGCTGGTTCAGATTAGCGATAGATTAAGAAAGAAACTAAAATCAGTACTTGGAAATGATTTCATATGATAATACGCATAGCAATGCATGTGTGACTCAATCTGCATCTTTAATCACTTCGAAGTCTACAGGGTGGTAAAAGACCATGTCTTACTTTTACCTTAGTATGGCCCACACCTGTAGTCTGGAATCGCAATTCCTGAAATAAAAACGACGAACACAACGAACGACGGTCAAAATCTGACTTAAGCGTCGTGTTATTATCTATCGCAAATGCAAATAATATCTTCACACATAACACTTAATGGAGTCACTTTATATATCATAACGTTGTATCTGCAGAATTCAATATATAGTTCTTTTCCCAATGTTTCACATTAGAGCTGACGAAAGAATCCTACCACTGGCCTACAGATTTATGAACCAAACCTAATCTAATTAAAACGCTAGGATAACCGAAATAGAGAAATAAATTAGTATCAATTGCTTTCAAAATTCACTTAATTATGGATAACGTAGTTAAATTTAGATGAATATTATGGTAAACGTTAATTAATTTCAATCACTGCACAACACAAACAATATCACACACTGTATATGGTTATTCAAATGATACGTTAAGTAATGCCTAGTTAGCTGAGAGGTTATATAGACTATGTTCTTTGAAAAGGAACTCAAAGTGTTTAAGGACATATAAAGATTTCAAAATTTCAATTTATTTATCAGATTTTACACAATATTAGCTTCCGGAGGTAATAATTTCACTAAGAACAGAATAAAGGTTGTGCTGTCGAAATCAAACAAATTCGTATTTTCTATCTTTTGCACTTTATGAATTAATTAAGTGAAAACGAATGGTTAACTATAGTAGTGACGGACCAATGTTTAGAAATTTACAGGATGAATTGAGATAATTGTGTGACGTTTGTGAGTAATAGGGAGGAAAATAGTAATGTCGGTAACATTATAAGTGAATAATAATATTGTTGTACTGTGTTGTAAAGATGTTTTAGGACGCACTGCATGTTGTGGCGGAAGGAACTATTTTGCGTAGAGTTACAGTTGTTGTTAAGTGAAAGGCGGTAAGGCAGTATTGAAATGGCGCGTCTTTGTTATGGTTATGACATTTCTTGCATTAGTGATATTAAATTGTATAGAAATGACGAATGAAAGTGCAATTTTAATGTTATCTAGCAGAGTATTTATGTAAGGAAAGGAAAAGGCCCCGAAACAATTGTGCACGACTTTCTCATGCTAATTGGGAGAGTTAACACGCCTGTGTGCTGAAGGTAAGTGTGAATATGTGTCAAAATATGGCCTAAAGTTACATGGCCTTAATTAACCTCCACATTCATATGTTCAGTAATTTAAGATAATTTATGAAAAATGCAAAGAAGGAATTATTAATAATAAATGTGAACATATAAAAATATATATTTTTAAAGATACATGACCGCACCTAACCTTACCTAACTTCTACGTTCGTATAATCACTAATTTAAGATAATCTACAAAAAGGACAAGAAGACAATTTCGTAAACCGCTCCCCCCCCCCCCCATGAACACGTAATGTGTGTGTTTTAAGTGTGTTTGGTTTGGTTTTAGTGTTTTTAAATTGGTCCGTCACTACTATAGTAATGCCAAAACAAAAGTTGGTTTCGCAGATAAAAAATGTTCACAATTTCTATAATAATCAATAATTCTTGCTGAAATTTTCACTATATAGTCCAAAACCATTGCTATTTAATTTAAAAAAGGTTTTACCACATTATTTCATACAGAATTTGAGTCTTTACACAAAACATACCTTGACGAAAGAAACCAGTTAGTTTGCCTAAAAACAGGCGTGATGTCATGACAGCTGAATACTACGTTATATAAATGAATCTTTGAATGAATATTGAAATACGCAATAATAATGTTATCAATATGACAATTAAACGGAGAATAGTGACTGTAGTTGAAACCAATATTAAATAATCATTTCGAAGTTTTAAATTTACAATTGAAGTCCAAAATTATCAAAAACAGTACGTAAAAATGGTCAAACAAACAATGTCGTTGATTTGACTAATTGCGGTGATGTATGATAGCTGTTAACATGGCTAACTTGGAATTTTAAATATAAATGGAAACTGGGAGACTAAAGTTGTCAATTGATTACCAGAATCGTACGACCCGATACTTAAAATGTAGGAATTCTGTTAATAGCGACCCCATACTGAATTTAGCACATCTTACCCGTATTGACAAATAATCTTTGAAACCAAAATAATAATTTTATTGCAGTGAAAATTTCGAAATAAATTTGTCGTGATAAAATGTCTTATTATGTATCGAATTTTCTTCTTGTAATAACTACGAATATAGTCCACCGGAATAGATAAAATAATATCGGAATATTCTTCAGTTTAACTAAATTTTGGCATATATTTACCGATTTGTAGTTAGGGCTCAGAAGATACAAATGACGGAAAAGCCCACACATCCATCCTTCGGGTCGGTGAAATTGGAACTAAAACTAACATGAAGGGGAGAGCAGTTCTCCCATCAACCGGAGAAGAATGCTGATTCACACCAATCAGCAAGAAACACAACGCCAAGTACTGACTAGGATCCAATCAAAATTAGGCACTAAATCCAAGTCAATGCTTCGTGACTAACGAAAACCTGAATAGATACAGACTGAAAACAAAAACAAAAAATAAAACGAAACATGCCCAAAGCGTGACTAAAGCAAGACAAAGAGAAAAATCTAAGGAGAGCACGAAAGGAAACAGAACATTACAAAGAAATAAAAAGGGGGGAAATAAAAATGGAACATCAAACTTACTACCGGTCCTAGTCTCTACCTTTTATTGTTCTGGTTGGAGGAGGTGTTTCCATTTATTGTTCACCATTTCTAGTTTTCGATTACCTCTTTTCCCTGTACAAGTAGAAGTTACTTCCTACTCATTTGTGTTTTTTTTTCATGGCCGTACATATCATCCTGTGGTTTATGCAACCACTTCAAATCATAGCTAGTTAGCAATGGAAGTGCCGAAAACTTAATATCTCACAGTTGACAACTCTCCACGGATAGTATGATATCCCGAGGTCGGAAACTACTGCTGAAAATTGATCCCGGACTAATATCCCCTCGAAGACTCAAATCAAGGAATCTTTGGTTTTAAGGTCTGGTAATAAATTTCGTATCAACTGAAAATAGACCCAAAATAGGACTAAGAAATATTTCTTTATTTGCATTTCAGTTCATTAATGAAAATTTATTTGTGGGTTTCAGAATGTTGCAGACTGACAACAATGCATGTTTGTAGTTCATCCTTCTCCTTGCAGACTACAATGGAAAAAATGAATGAGTATTGGGCATTGTGTTTTGTGGGTAAATCATTAGAGCATGGAGCACCGACACACTTGGATGGTTGTTCGACAGAGGGTCGGATAAGTATTAGTTAAATGCACTTCGTAGTGTATTGTAAAATTTAGGGAAAATATAAGGTTATTTTCAGTAGATCATTGCTAATTTTATACCGGTATTTTAAAATGTTAGTTGTTTTTGTTGGGCGTTAACGTATCGCTGCAGCAATGTTCACAAAATATTTACAAATTCTGAATATATGATTGGAGACAATTGGATATTGAGGACAATTGGAACTACAAAACTGTCAATGAAAGAAGAAAAGACTTCATAAATGACCACAGGAGATAATATTTTATATTTTTTGAGCCGCTTAACCATTAAGCGATGAAGGAATTAAAATTTGATTTTTCAATACACCTGTTTTATGATATGTATTGTTTCCTTCTGACACCCTTCATTTGTAATATGGTAGATTATTTACTTGTTTGCGGCAGAGGGTTGGATTGCGGAAGAGTATGTAGGACATTCTTAGCTTTCAACCGTTTTATGGTAAAAACTGACTATATCCTTGGTTGTATAGTGGAGGACCATTTGTTGTTATCCATTATTTATCTACGTAACCTTTTTTCCATAACTGCAATTGTCAGGTGTCATTTGAGAAGGAGAGTCATGTCATGCATTTTAATAATTCAGAGACTTGATAAGAGTTTCTACCGAATCGCTCTGTAATAACTTTGAATTCAGAGAGTGTCTAGTTAATATATAAATTAGAACGAACTATCATGTATTAAGGTAAAAACGAACAACAATACCGAGATAAAGGCACGGTGGGCATTTGTCCAATTTAGTATAAAATAAAAATGATTTATTCTACTTTAAACAAGAAACAGAGAAAACACAATAGGTGGCACGCCTGACTGACATCTAGGTCACTTTACTTCTTGCTGCTTTTCCCTAGATGAAAACACACCCAATTTTGCGCGAACATATCTACGAGAGTCGTTCAATAAGTAATCTTCCTCAGCATATTTTGTCATTGCAAGAGAATTGACCTTGTACGTGCAGATTAGCATTCCTCTAGCGGCGAGCTGGAAAGGGCTGTTGTATATTCTCAGAAACAACCCCTTTCTGAGGCTTGTTCAGCGACCTTTTACGCGAGGAAAGCGTCCCCATAGCGGTAGGTTTGAGGAATGTAGGTCAATACTGGTAAACAATTTTAACAAGTGTGAGTCTAATTTCAATGTAGTTCATTTTAATGCCCAATCGTTGCTCGGCCATTTTGACGAGGTTTTATCCATATTTAATAACGTTAACGTTCATGTTATCGGAATTTCGGAGACCTGGGCGAAATAATCGATTCCATCATCATTGCTGAATATACCGGGTTATAATTTATTTAGGGCAGACAGGGAAGGGTGCCGGGTGCATTGCGCTATACGTCAAGCAGGGACTAAAATGCAAAATAATGTCAGAGTCTCCCTGTCAATACTCAGGCCGTATAGAGTTCTTGGTAGCAGAGGTGTCTGTTAAATGTAAAACGATAATGGTCGCTGTTGTTTATCGACCACTCGAAATAAAATTTTTAGAAGACCTCGAAGAAGAACTTGCAAAGCATGTCTCAAACTGCGACGAAATGATCATAATTGGAGATTTTAACACAAATCTTGACTCTAAACGCAATATTAAAGCTGGCATAAAGTTGAAAGAAGCTCTTAGTTCGCTTAAGTATTTTGCCTCCCGAATGCCCTTACCATGTGAACCAATCATATTCATTGCTAGACTTGATTATAACAAAAACTCCCAATAATATTGAAACACATGACCAAATTCCAATCAGCGGTATTTCAAACCATGACTTAATATATGCATCTTTTGAATATAAATTAAGAAACCTTAAATACAGTAATATTGCAATGTATAGAGATTTAAAGCGAATTGAATCAGAAGACCTCATTGATGATGCACTGAAAATTCCGTGGCGTCAAATTGAATTTTTAAATTCGATAGCGGACAAAGTGAGTTTATTTAATGAGTTTATTCTTCAGTTACTCGATAAACATGCTCCTGTGAGTACTAAGCACAACCACTATGAAACACAAACCAGCACCATGGCTAACAGATAATATTCATGCACTTAGGTCTCAAAGAGATTTTGCTTATCGCAAGTGGAGAAAAAGTAGAGAAGAAGCCGATTATGATAGGTATCGTGTTCTCAGTAACAAAACAAATCAAACTATTCGAAACGCCAAAGTTAGATATACAAACATACACACTTTTCCAGAATCAAACATCCACAAAATCCTATGGAACGGTATAAAGTCTTTAGGAATAGGAAAATATAAACTCCAACTCCCTCTTGACTTGTGGTCACCAGATGAGCTAAACGAAGAATTTGTTACACATAAATAGTAGGCAAAGGAGGAAATACTAAAAGAACTAGCTTCAACAACATTTGTAAACGGGCCACATGAAAAATTCTACCTCCAAACGGTGACGACACAAGAGGTAGCAAGAGCGATTAAGGGTATAAAGTCTGATGCAACTGGAGTGGATAATATATCAATTACATTAATAAATAAAATAATAGATGTCGTGATACCAATACTAACACACATTTTCAACTTCTCTATATACACTGGGACCTATCCGTCACTGTGGGACAAGTCGCTAGTACACCCAATTTCCAAGAAAAGTAAAATTACAAAACCCGAGGAATTACGACCAATAAATATTCTCCCGGCAAAATCAAAAGCTCTCGAAAGAATAGTCCACAAGCAACTTATTACTTACCTTGAAACTAATAACCTTCTAAATAAATTCAAATCCGGCTTCCGGAGAAATCACAGTACTATCACGGCCTTAAAAAAGATTATCGATGACATAAAAGTTTCAAACGAGAGTAAGAAAATCACAGTGATGACACTTTTAGACTACAGTAAAGTTTTCAATTCTGTGGATTTAGATATACTTGTTTGCAAACTGCAGCAGTACAATTTCGCTTGACTCATATGTTAATGGTTTAAATCATATCTGTACGGTAGAAAGCAGGCGGTAACAGTGACAAATGAAATTTCGAGCTGGGTAGATGTAAAGTATGGTGTTCCTCAAGGATCAATTGTAGGTCCCATTTTGTATTATTTATATGTAAATGATATAAGTAAAATTATATCACACTGTCAGTTTCATTTATTTGCTGATGACTTACAGATCTACATACAGGGTGATCGGAAAGACACAGACCAGCTAATACATAAAATGAATAATGATCTAGCAGCAATAGCCAAATGATCTCGCCAGCATGGCCTACATCTAAATCCAGGGAAAACTCAGTCAATAAGCTTCAACAACACGAAATTATCACACACAGATACACCTAAATTAAAATTAGAAGATAAGATTCGAACCGTTAGCGAAGATGTTAAGAACTTAGGAGTTAGAATGGACGAGACATTGTCCTGGCGTTCTCACGTTAAAGAAATATATAAAAACGTTTACTTCACATTGCACGCCCTGAAACGCATCCACATTTACACACCTGAAAATATTAGAAAATTACTTGTTGAAACTGTAATTATGCCCATTTGTTACAGATAGAAAAACAGAATCTTTCATTTAGAACACAGGTGTGTTAAAGTGTGTTGGACAGTAGTTTTATCATCAGGTTAGAAACCCTGACGGCATAAAGAAAAGTCAGAAGTAGAGTGTGACTATGGCAGGCTGAAAGTGCATTTCTGCAGAGGAAAGAGAAAACAGTATTTTTGACAAATTATTCTCGAACTGTGATCTTATTATCATCCCGAGAACCGTGAAGTGTCAGAGGTAACAGTTAAGATAATAGAAGATTCGGATCGGTGAGTAAACTACAAAAAATATTTCTCATCCATGCATTACGGCTAACTGCCCAAGTTGGAAAGCAAGCAGGGCACCTCTTATTTTGGGAAAACAAGTGAAGCATTTCATGCAAACCGTGTGTCATTGCTGTGTGCACGTTCGTTTTGAGGAATACGGTCTAAAAGCAGGAAATATTGAATTTATTCTTCAGAGAAATTAACAGCACTTCTGTGCGAAGTAGTTACATTTTTAGCGTACAGAAAATCTATTGTTTCAAGTTACGGTGCACGAGCGTCACAAGTTGCTTGCTAATGGAAAATTGACAGCTGCTCGGCAACAATGAGTGATGACGGTAACACACGCTTTTTTTTTCGTACTGAAACATTGAGTGACGTTATTGTCCGTGTGTAAAACCGAAAGTAAAAGGGGAAGGAGAAGGTCACACAGTAGCCGAGGTTGAAGGAAAGCAGTGTTTCCTACTCTACAAAAAAAGTAACTGTTAAATAAGAGATTCCCATTAAACGTTAACAGGAGGAAATTTATTGTACAGATGCTTATCAGAATAATGGAAACACCTGAACGAAAGTGCAATTTACCGGATTAATATGGTGTCGGGCCACCTTTCGCCTTCAGAACAGCCTTGATGTGACGTGGGATGGAGGCATAGAGGTCGTGAATGGTAGCAAGTGGAATATTACACCATTCCTCGTGCAGGGCATCGGCCAGTTCTGTGAGAGAGGATGGAGGTGGAAATCGTCGCCGGAGTCGTGTTTCCAAGATGGACCACAGATGTTCAATTATGTTGAGATCTGGGGATTGGGCGGGCCAGGGGAGGTGTTGAACATCATCCCGATGTTCCTCAAACCACGCTGCAACAACTCCAGCTGTGTTAATGGGTGCATAATCATCCTGGAATATGGCGTCATTGTCCGGGAACAACATCCGGACCATAGGATGCAAGTGGTCTCCTAAAATTGCGACATAATCGTTGGCAGTGATGCGTCCGCGAAGTGTGACCACAGGACCCAATGAAAACCATGATATTGCGGCCCACGGCATCACCGTGCCGCCGCCATGTTTCACAGTTGGGCGGAGACACTGCAGATCATACGCTTCTTTGGGCGTTCTCCACACATAAACACGGCCCGTGGTTTGGAATAGGGTGAATGGTGACTCATCCGACCATACCACACGTTTCCAGTCGTCAACGGTCCAAGTTGCATGGTCGCGGCACCATTTGCGGCGTGTTAAAGCGTTCTGGTCCCTGATGAGAGGTTTGGCCCGTGCAACACGACCCCGTAAGTTCATGTCATGTAATTCGCGGCGGACTGTGATTGTCGAAACAGGTTGGGGGAGGTGCTGATTGAGTTCCTCCGTCACTTGCGCCGCAGTGGCACGACGGTTCCGCGTGACAATGCGCTTTAATACCCGGCGTGCCCTGTCACTGATGCTTTTCTTCCGCCCACTGTTCCGCTTCCCCGATGTGGTTTTCCCGTGTGTTGTGTAGGCCGTCATCACCTTCGACACTGTCCCTGGCGACACACCTAACACACTAGCCACTGCCGTCACACTTACTCCACATAACCGCGCACCAACAATTTGCCCTCTTTGAAACTCTGAGAGGTCTCCCATTTTACACTACCTCCGTCTGCTGCAGCCACTGCACACTCCTGTTCCACGACGCCTGACGTAGTATGGAGACCGACCTAACACACCACCACCAGCAGTCCGGCGCTGCGGTCGCCACGACACCACTGCCGACCCATACATCTGACGTGTTGCCAACTACAGGTGTTTCCATTATTCTGATAAGCATCTGTACGTATATTGACCAGCATAAGTGTTGATTAAACATAAGGTGCACACAGTTTCGTTTTATTAGTGTACTACGTTCAGAAACATAGGCTATATATAATTATTTATGATCCCAGTAATATTCAAGGTTGATGCAAATATTTCAAAGATAATAACCATTGTAAACAAATACTCGGACAAGCAAGTGATATTTACGCAAGTAGGAATTTACGCAAATTTCTCAACTCGAGACCGGACGTGCTTTTTGCTTGTTAAAAACCGACTAATCGAATTCTTCACAACGGTTAGCTGCAATCAAGGTTCCGACTAATATTTCGCTTAATAATTATTTTGTTGTGCCTTAATTCGCTTCAAGACGAATTTTTATAAAATAAAAAAGTTTGGTAGGCAGCCTCCGAAGCGCTCCGCGCCTATTAGAAGGGGAAATACCCAGAAGTATTGGTTGCTACACAAATTTAATATTGCGTGGATAAGTATCTAATAAAGGTAAGTTCTTTACAGGCCGATATATATGTATTTGGCACGTTATTTGAATATTTGTTAATTTATATAATTTCTTTTGTGTATGTATGGTAATATGTTATCAATATAACACCAAAATCTTATTATATTATATTGGATGGTGCATATTTCATCTAGTGTGTATAAATTGTTCAACGCCACCATTTATATTTGTGTGGTCATAAAACTGCTTTCAATATTAGTGTGAGAGTGTATTCTAGTCGAAGCGACGTTTCCTGAGAAATAGTATCAAAGGTCGAGGTAACTTGCTTATATTTGTGACAGTTCAGCCCAAGATATAGATAGCTTATTGAAGTGTGTATTGAACTCTCACTTATTCTTGCCATATTATTATCATTTTGTCGGGGAAAGGGATTCGTTGTGGTGTGAATATTATTATTCTAAACTTCATCTTGAGTTATTTCATCTGCTCAACATAACTTTTTCAGATTGGTAATTCAGATTTTATATTATCCTACTAATCTTTTGTTTAAAAGATAACCGCTTGAATATATCAGAAACGCTCATTGTACAAATACGAAAGTTAGTTGAGCTACTAAACTGTCATATTGTAGTGTAAACGAACAGAAAAAATATATGTAATACAATATTTTGATTCAAGTCATTTGCAGATGAATAGTCGTGTCGTGGACAAAAATCGTGGTGTTACTTCATAAGCAAATAAAATAACATTCTTAGCAGTCAATGTTTTATTCAAAGGAACCACCTCGTTGATTACGTTAGGGTATGATGTATATCTTATTATAATGGTGTCGTATTTGGTAGCGTAAGAATTTTTGAGCGTTAATTACAGGCTGTCAAGAGAGAACTAAACTTTAGTGGTACTTATAGACAAGAATAATCCTTTCTTGACCAATATTGTTAAGCGAAATTCCCAGTGTTTCTGTGTTGGACAGAGCGGAAACTCACATTTTAGGCCCCAGCACATAATCAGACGTCA
The DNA here is from genome assembly GCA_022664845.1 of Lepisma saccharinum. NCBI lineage: Eukaryota > Metazoa > Arthropoda > Insecta > Zygentoma > Lepismatidae > Lepisma > Lepisma saccharinum. Next base: position 16,691 of record JAGDQP010023475.1, read on the forward strand.
ACACCTTACTGGTGAATTGGTCTCGGACTCTCGGAACACTGACCGCCTCGCGAACTCCGAACCTCACCCGTTACATATTATCGACTACGGAGACGTTCTGTAAAAAATTCTTGCATACGGTACGTTGTGAGGGGCAGGAAATATGACCATGTAACAACACACAGACTAAAATTGAAGTTGCTAGACTTGAAAACAAGAAGAGTGCTTCACATTGCCTGTCAAGTTCATAAGGCCGTAATGAGAACTAGTCCTCAATATCTATCAGATCTCTTTCAACACCCCTGTGATACACACAGAAGCAGACGATTTGATAACTTCTTAGTTATACCGAGACACATAACATGCCAGTACAGCAAGGCTTTTGTTGCAACGGGAACACGGCTGTGGAACTCGTTGCCTTCAGAGCTCACGAAAAAGCAATCAAGCGTAATATTCAAAAGGAAATACAGCAACATATTAGTAGCAGAATGAAATACAAATGTTTGTAATCTTCCTATTTATTAGAGAGAGCGAAAGAGAAATAGTAGCAGTTCTCCATCATTCTTGTTGAATTCGATCAGATTGCCGCACACAATATTGTGTGCACAATTGTGTGAATAAATGAAAATGAGTTAATTTATAACTTATAGAAATGAACTAATATATTTTGTTGTTGTGGTATATGACGGCAGTATATAATATGTTTCAAACCTAGATTAAGTATTCATGCATGTATGTATGTATGTAATTGCGTGCGTGCGTGTTTGAGTGGAATAAGATTTTCTAATGTTTATTTCTATCCTAGCTGTAAATGTATTGATGTATAATGTTAAATGCTTAATCACGTTACTGGTAATGTGGAAGAGAAGGCTACATAGCCTTAACTTTATCAGTCAAATAAATCAAATCTAATCAGATTACGACATGTCTTGGCCTGCAACACACGAAATTAAAATCATACTATATTAATCACTTAAATTGAGAGGATGGCAAGTACAGCTAAAAGTAACGTGAGTAACTTCAAGGTTAGTTCCGCGACAAAACTCCACACAAGGGAGGGAAAGGTGCCTAAAGAAATCCACGAAAAGATGTATGCTGTATATGTGGGGATGATGCACCTTCACACTACCAAGTGAAGTTCTTGGTCAAGAAATTTAAATGGCAGAGAAAATCGGTTCAAGATGACCCACATTCAAAACAACCTGTGGAGGCATCTTCAAAGTAAATATGCCAAAAATGAAGGCTATGGTTTTAAAGATCCACCTGTTAAGATCAGTGTTATAGCTCATGAAATGGGAATTTTAACTAGCACAGTTCCCAGTAACATCCATACACTCTTGAGGATGTGAAAAGTCAGTTAGAGGTGAATGCCACAAATGTTGACTCCTGAGCATAACGCATTTCACCAGTAATGTTGCCAAGAGAATTTAGACATGCTTAGAGACAACCCAAATAACTTTTACTCAATAATTATAACGGGAATTGAAACAAGGATCCAGTACTATGAACCTAAGACCAAATATGAATGTCCATGTAATGGAAACACAAGGAGCCTCCAGTTCCAATTAAATTTATTATACAACAGTCAGTTGAAAAGATTATGCCAGAGTTTTGGGGGACCAAACGTGTTGTTCTTGTAGAAATCTACAATTGATTTGTAGAATAGTAGAATTGTTGTAGATAACTTATTGAACGATCCTCGTAATTTCTTCTGAAAGAGGAGCGTTTCGTATTACTTCAATTTGCGTATTTTAAATCGACTTTGGTTCTGGTAAATGCACCTAATTGTTTAGAGTGGACTAGTGTTATTAATGATAGCAGAAAACTGTTTAATCCATAATTCACTTTTACGCTCTTCAGGAAATAAATTTGTACCAATGAAGAGAAATTAGTACACCAACATCTAGAGTTCTTGGGAATGGTGACACCAACAGTATTTTTTGTATTGGGCCGAACAATGTATGTGTCAAGTTTGCTGCTCTCACATCTTAAGTAATAGATAAAAATTGAGAAATGAATTTAATAGAAAATGAGTTTCCAACACTGACAACTAGGAGCTTGCAGACATGGACACACATAGTAGTCTTCTATTGTGCCGAATAGTGTATATGCCAAGTTTCGTGAGGGTAAGTCGAACGGAATGGAAACAATTGAAAAACTTATTTTAAAATGTCTTGGCAACACTGACTCACTGCACCAAAATCAAGATGATTTCGGTGTCCATTAGCTAGTCTATAGTAAACTTTTCCAACCACATATAAGCAAATTATGTTGACTCTTTCCACTCCACTGTAAACCCTAACCTCGATTATGCTGGTATGTCTTCATTTATCTGCTAGTGCTAGATCGATCCGGTTTCATATTTTTGGAGGCTTGAAAGTGTCTTTAAATTATTTAATTAAATGTACTGAACCTGATGCGTCCCAAACAACGACGAACTAATCAAGGCACGTACATAAATCTAAACTGACCCTGCGGTCGCAGTGCAGGTGGGTTAGTTGGCTAGTGGAGGGTAGCAAACAGAATCCATGTACGCACCAAACAACCCACCTGCATTTCATCCACAGGTTAAGACATCTTGGGCACTTAGGGACACATGAGGCCCGTGCCTTGCTTATTAGACATGCTTCCCAACTGTAAAATTGGTTTAGAAAATTTGAAATGTTGCTTTCATTATCCCCTACAAGCTATGAATTTCGACAAAGTTGTAGCTGATGATGGAAATACATTTCGAAGTATGGATAGTAAAATTATTAAAGTCGATTGACATATGTAATTCAATATCCTTCTATTTAATTGAGCACTTAAATTTAGACGGTTTAATGTGGAATGTATTTATGTTATATTTACGAGTTACCTGTTCCTAAATTGTAGATGTTTCACAATCTGAATATTCATAACATATGTATTCATTTCAGTTAGCACTGTTCAATGTTTATGTAAACGCTTACTGAAATAAACAATCATCAGTTTCTCCATCCAAAGAAGACTCTTGATTTGGTGTAACGTCAGCAATCAAGGGATTTGCTGAAGCACTCCAAACACTACACGAAACTAAATGAAATGTGACAATGATCACCAGTTACCTCTGTAAAATTCCATCCTCCTATCACTGATGTATGTGTTACGTCATTCAACTTCTTTCATATAATTCATGCATACTATTATTATTCCAGTCGTTTATAGGAGTATTTTTAAATTTGGAAAATAGTTATAAATAATATTTTATCCTCGCAACATTGCTTTGCTCGTTCAACATAATTTTATGCCCAGAGTGATTCTATACGATTCTGTTTGCAGCATGTTAAATCAGATTATGCCACGAATGTAAATTTTGCATTCTATGGAACATGGAATTATCCATCTTGTTTGCTCCAAAGATTGCAATACTGTTTACCATGCGTGTTATATTACTTTTATGTGAACTTTCTAAATATGTGCCATCCAAAAATGTAATTATAGGCTAACCTGGTATCACTGAATTACTTATGACAACAAAAATCAAAACCTGCTCATTCTACATTAAACCGTGCAAGTTTAATTTTGATTACACAATTTAATATAAAAATGCTCAATTAAAATATCATTGCTCCCATAGTCTAATTTCTAGTTCCTAATAATTTTGTTGATCCATAACTCGGGGATTTACGGTCATCATTATCTAGAACATTGTCGAAAGTAATACCTTGTGGTGGATTATCAAATTCACTTCTCAAATTTTCTAAACCCATTTTTACAGTTCAGAAGGATTCCTGGTAAACAAATCACAGACATAATGCCTTTCCAAAAATATCACAGAAACGCATGCAAGAGAATTGAATGACAACATAGTAGCCAACTAATTTAACATTAGAAGGAGGAACTCTTCAACAAGATTTGTTTTATGGAAAAAAGAAGAACCTAAAACCGTCTATGATATAAATAATTTATGATAACATTTCCAGCTGGATAGAAAATGTTCAATTACGGGTTGAATGCTTTCTTCAGAAAGTTAAGTGACAGCAACAAAGTGAAGAAAAGTAGAATAAAATAAGCGTTGGACATCTATGGAGGAGTAGAAGAACAATCCTAGAATATTGTTTAGGGGAGGTCGGGGCTAGAAGTGACAATTTTTATATTTATCCATATAACTTATATACCACCTTTATATCAAAAACGAAAAAATATATATTTTATACCTTATAGATTCCTCCAACATGCAAGCATAAAACTATTACATCTGTTTTAATAGTCTCGTGGAATATATTAATTTTCCACAACAGTATCACTTAGCACAAATTGCCCCACCCATGGCGACACGCGTGGGGCAAGTAGTGACAGTATTAGCAAACATATATTTAGAAGCATCTCGAGGCTTTACACTACCTATTGTAAATATAAAACACATAATTTAATGGAGAAAAGTTTAATACCAAAGAAGAAGCAAATAACAAATGAAAATTGAAAACAAATAAAGTGGAAACTTCACATCTTTATACTAAAAATAATAATAAACTTTCCACGAAGTATGGTAAAGCTGTTATTCTTTATAATAATTAGCTTATAAATGAGTGTTAGTCATTTTTAACTTTAATGTAGGCCTAATAATAAACTAAGCAGAAATAAGGAAAGATAAACTGTTGTTGAAAATTTGTTAGTCATCAAAGTTCACAGAGCACAGGCGAGTAGGCCTTCTTGGCTACAACGAAATCATAATCGCTTTCTTCAAGAGCTTCAGATTCACAATTGACACAAATATAATAAGGATCATTGTTGGTACATTTTACATGAACCCATAACTTACATTCTAAGCACTGAACCCATTCATCTCCCATTGCTGATTCACTGTATGGTTTGAAACACACCAAGCAAAAGCAGTCCTCATCTGTAGATGAATCTGAGTCGTTTTGCACGGCATTTTTTCCCTTTTTCTTTTTTACCACGCGAACTTGTTGTTTCACATAAAAATAGTTGTTTCTTGGCTTTATCTTGTCGTCTTCTTCCGCTAGACATTTGTTCCAGTCGAAGCCGTTCTATAACTGGCGTGTCCGTAAGAATGGCTGATTTCAGGGTAGTACGCTTTTTTCTGTCATTTGCACGTTTTCCTGCTTTCGGGAGAGGACGCAGTTCATGGGGACTTTTGTGAGTAGGCCTATTCATTTCCTTCATTTCTTTCTCTTGAATGTCGTTACTGCTGGTCTGGGTATCGCAAGAGTCTTCCTTTGGTTCCTTCTCCGTGTGAAGAGCGTTTGATGCATTTGAATCCAAGGGACGATCGGTGGTAGAAGAACACAAAAAGTCTTCACCAGTAAATACGTTTTTATTAAATTCCCAGATTCCACAAGCACGAAAACCAGCTTGAATATTTTTTGGTGTTGCAGCACTTGGTAGTGCGACTTTTACGATGCTAGGGACATCATAAATTGTTATTGTTTGTCCAGGGTGTGATTTCATCCAGTCACAAGCAGCTTGGTTGTACAGCTTTTTAAAGGGACCGAAAACAGACACATCTAGCGGCTGCAAGCGGTTACTGGTATGGGGAGGAAAAGATAGTAATACGATTCCATTTTCTTTGCAGAAATCCAATACACCAATACTTAGATGAGACACATAATTGTCTAACAACACCAGGATAGGAGCCTCTTTTGAGCAACGAACATGCTTGCACACGTGTTTCATAAACAACAAAAAATCTGAGGATGTTATCCAACCACTGGGATTAGCACTGCCTATACAACCTGTTGGTCCATCACGTATAAAATATTCTTTGTAAAACTTCCGCGGGAAAATGAACATAGGCAGTATGGGATTACCTAATGCATTTACCGCATAAACCAAAGTTAAGTTTGTACCCCTTTCAGCAGATGCCATTCCACCTATCCTCTTTTCTCCTTTCTCTCCTATAAGCTTGCACGGTTTGTCACAGTTCCCGTCCCTGTTTCGTCAATGTTTCAAATCTCATTTCCAGTGAATTTGTATTTCTGCATTACTTCTTCCAAATTTTCAAAAAAACATTGCAACATTTTGAGTGTTAAAACTAGTGCTTCTGCTTAGGTTCGTAGGCTCAGGTACCCGCAAATATATGTTTGGGTGGCGTCTTCTAAAGGCAGTAAACCAATCTTTGCTGGCTGATCTGTTTCTTACCCATCTCTCTGGCATGTTAATGCTATTAGCTAAAGCATACTCAAATGCTAGAGATTTTAACTCACGAGGAGTAATTCCGTAAAAAATCTTGCAACATTTCAATGCATAATCACACAATTCATCTTCTTGAGCTTTCATAAAAACCATTCGCGTCTTCTTGTATCCCATTTCAACCGTCTTATCTGTGCTGTTCTTCTTTTTTATGTATCTGTGTAGAGACATTCTATTCTCATAGAACAGTGCTTCTGCCTGCCGTAAACTACATCTTCCAGACTCCACCTCTTTTGCTGCCCTTTCGTAGTCTTCTAACCTTGCTTTTCCTCTTTCTGTCTTCCTTTTGTAATTGCGTACCATTTCTGGAAGTAAAAGAAAAAAAATATCTTAAGTTTCAATGTGGGGTAAGTTGTGACACTGTCACAATATGCCCCACGTCGCTTGTCACAACCAACCCCAACCCTCACTTTTCTCTTTCTTAGTGTATGCAACTGTCAAGGCCACGTATTGTCATTACCGCCTTTAGTAAAATAACACAGGGAAAATACTGGAATAAGTTGTGTAAACAGTTTTCACTTACCTGATTATGTGTCTCGACTGCTCTTGTTCCAAAATTATCTTCAAATTTTACTTTTATGGTCGAAAAACACAAAAGTTAGTCTAACTCAAACAGGAGTCCACGCTCTCTCACCAACTTCACATGTCTCACTGCGCGGGAGTTGCAATTCACTGCAATGGCGTCACTCAACATTGCCACCCTTACGAGAAGAAAATATCTGCCTTGTCACTACCTGCCCCTGTCACTTCTAGCCCCGACCTCTCCTACTATTCGTGTGTTTAGTCTTATTTATTGACAGTTTGAAGGTAAAAGATCTCTATTTCTGTTGAAATCAACATTGTTTACTTGCTACATTTGCACTATTTATGCTTTTATAGATTCTTGACAGCGTAGCTAACAAACAGAGACCTTATAATAGTGCTCAGTCCGTCTGTCTGTCCATATCCAATCCCAAGGATGAACTGGCCAGACGATCACAGTACATACAAAATGCCTGTCTTAGATTTGTTTTTCTTAAGAACTCTTAAGCCATAGTGCTGTTATCGCCCATAAAATTAATTTTATCTTATCTTCTCAAGAGCTCACACCAGCTGACTCCCTGTTATAGACAATTGTCAACATTTAAACTTAATTAAAGACGCCACTTACACAAACTAACACTGCTCTTCGAAATACTTCGTCTTCAACAACCTTCCTAGTTGCACGAACGCTTTCAGTCGCTTAGCTCGTACCATGATTGCAACACCATGTCAACGGAAAGCAGATTACTCTCGGTCCCTTATCAGTCTCCTAATTCCTATTTCAAATCTGTCACGGTTCCCAACACCTAAGCTTAAAAAAAATTGTCTTCACCCGAAATACAACAACTGCAGTCAAGTACAACTAAGTACAATTAAAAAAAAGGAAGGAAGAAAGAAAGAAGGAGAATGAATGCAATGTTCTTTCTTAATATGCTAATAAATTATTATCTTTGTGAATTATTATTATTATTGGTGTAAGCCCATTAGTATTATTAGTCTTATAAATGGTAAACAGGTTTGTGGTTTTTATAAAACGTGTCGTGGGGCGAGCCAGCTTGGGCTAAGAGGACATATTAAAATTGTGGACTCAGCGGACGATACTTAAAACTAACTGCAGTTCGTGGGTTGAGAGGGCATGGTTTATCTTCATCATATTTTTAACCCTTACTTCCTTCAAGAGTGGGACTGGACAATATGTAAGTTTCTACACATTGATGAGTTCAAAAGTTTAGCACACAGTTTGGTCAATTTCAATGCATTTCTTTTTTAGGTCGATCGCCTAATTCAATAGACTTCACATTTCCTTAGTGTTTCTAATAATAACGTACACTCACTTGTTTACTACGATAAAGAACCAGGGTTTGAAACTAAATAATATTAAAATAGACTTCGAAATGCTGTCGTGGAGGCAAGAAAGATGTGCTTCCCGAAACTTGCATTACCAGGTTGTTCATACCATCCTAATCAATTTTGAATTTGAATTTTTATTTATGGCCTTTAGGCATCTGAGGCTCAGATCGTGATAGGGGAGGAGAATGGATTCGGGAAAGTGTCGGTCAGTGCATAGGTTGAAGGTGATATCCTGCCCTTTGCCTGGTGTGAGTGAGAAAAAAAACTGGACAAACGTCAGTCAAGGTGGTCGGTCGCTGGGATCGAACCCACGACCTCCCGAATACTGTGCCAACGCTCTACGACTTAGCTATGAAATCTCGGTACTATCTTAATGAAGTGAAAGAAATTGGTCAGTTAATGAGTTCGAACAAAATGAAGAAATCAAGAAAAATGTGCAAGATGTGTGCGTTTCTTGCTCTATTTCAACTTCACACCATCGACGAAGATTGGCGCTTGATAATGTCAAAAGAAAAAGTAAATAATAAGTGACGTCAATTCTTGGACTACTTCGTCGACCAGTAGCGTAATAATGCACGAATTTGAGTAAACCAGTTTAGGCTTAATATTATTAGTTGTAATAGCAATTGAAGAACCTATGCGCTGAAAGGTGTTGTACATAATATTGAAATAATTATTAACGAAACTATGAACTTAACAGCCTTTAAACAACCAATGTGAAGAAATTTAGACACTGTCTAGTCCCAAGTCTGGAAAAAAGTGTGAAGGAAGGTTTAAAAATATGGCGACGCAAAAGTATGAGAAATTATGCATAAGAACATCTTTCGATTGGTATTGAATTCAGTCGTATGAGATCCCAGTAGTTTCATTTTTTTTTAATACTAAAATCTTTCAATCGAATTTCCGTCTACTTTAACAACACCTGCCGCACTGAGTCAAACAATTGAGGTCTGAAACGCGAAGGCACTAAAACAACAAAAAAATAACATGATAACGAAATGCGAGATGGGAAAACGTTAATCCTGAGTTCATGGAAGGAGTAGACTGTCATAGTATCGGCGGATCGCAAGAAAAGTGTCACAACTCGTCAACAGTTACTATTCTCTAGTAAATATTTGCGGAAAAATATTAGAAATTATTCATTTTCATGTATCATAACCACTGCAATACAGTTCATTGCATAGCATGGTAACAAAAGTTCGTATGCCTAAACGTTTCCAATTTATTAGTCAACATATTTGTTAGAATCAAAACATTTCTAATATTCATTAGCTAAATTATTCTCTACGTTTTATATTCCGTTTCTGTAAGCAGGTGATTCTACTTAACCTTCCTCGTTCTGTTGCAACCGTACTTTTAATAATACGTTTGATATGAATAAACTTTACAGATTTTCAATTGCAATTTTCATTACACGTTATCTCACTTCCACAGCAAAAGAACATAATAAGCCAATTAAAAGTATGCATTTTACTTTGAGAAAGAATTCGCTTGGCAGTTTACGGCAAGGAATTTTAGAGTATCTTTTTTTTTTTTTCATATTTTACACTATAATTTAAAATCTCGTTTTAAAGGATATCGAATAATTTATTTATAAGTAAGAATTAATCCTTTGTTTGTGCTCTTACGCGTCTGTAAATTTCTGATCGCTCAAATAACGAAGTTACGCCAGGTAATGGTAGGTTAACTGAGGTTTAGTAACATCCTACTTCCAAGTGAGAATAAAAAAAGACTCATTAAGTCTGGCCGGATCATGCTACAAATTAAAGTGAATGATTTGATACCTTTTAACGTACAAGCACCAAATTCGGCGTGAATGGTCTTCAATACCCTACAAATATGACTGTTGAGTCCATAGCCCCAAATCACCCTAGTTGTTAGGGTTGCAATCTTATTGTAAAACTCAAATTTTGCTAAAACGTTTTAAACCATTTGATATGTTTGCGCTAGTATATCAAATTTCGATCAAGGTACCGTGCCAGAGATATACCCTTGCAAAAAAAATATTTAATTTGTCAATTCGAAGACGAAATGATGTTTTCGTATTTAGTTGTTCGCATTTAAAGTTTAATCTGTTCTTGTCCGTAATGTACCTTTACTTGGATTATTACAGTTATATGAATTTGTTCATTTTAAGCAACCTTCAATTGACTACTGTAAAACCTTTACCTTTTTCTAATATACTGCACAAAATTTACTCTCAAATTATACCGTAGACTTTTCCTGTTTAGTTAGTAATAAGACACGACTTTCTTGCCATCTTCTGGCACATTCTGAGATGCTAATCTGGCTTTCAAATCTACGATGCATTTTTCTCACCCAATGTAAAAACAAAGAAAAATACATAGTCCTCTATTTCACACTCGATCCCATTCTTTACTCCCTCGAGCACAAATAAGAAATAGTACCTTCTTCTAAAGATTTTATTAAATCGCATTTTGCGAAACATAAAGCTTAAATTCCTAAAGTAATCCTAATTTTGGCCAAATCTTAGGCCCTCCAGAGTTGATCAATACCCCAGGAAGATATTAAAACTGAATAGCCCGAATATCGTGCAAGCTATGAGGAAGTACATCATGATGTTGGATAATCACGGATGACTGTAGCACATTCACTTGGGGGAGTACGTACCGTTCAAGTATGTCACAGTAAACGACATAGGAGATGTTGTCCTCTATAATGGAAGATGGAGAAATATCCCAGTCGCATGAGGTCACATCACACAATCACTTCTGCGCTATTACCCGTGTGTTCACGAGTGACGTGTGCTGAGTTTTCGAACCCTTGATTCTGAACTTAGTGTCGGTTTACATATTCAAACAAGTGGAAACATGCCTCATAAGAAAACAAAACAATATTTTAGCTATTTATTGCTAGCGTCAATTGCCTTCAACAATGAAAATTGAAATTGTAGCGCAAAGTCATTTTCCTTCAATGCGTGAGTGATTTTCAGTTAATATCATAGAGTTATAAAACCTCCACTAGAGTCAATATTGGCGCTGCTAACGCGGCGCTACTTGAAAGTTGAGAGAGAGTATGTTTGTTTGGCAACAACACGTTTTGTGAGCTACTATCATATGGCTGCTATGCTTCGCTCTTTGGCATTGTTTGTTATAGTTGTTCCGTTTGTATTTGAGAAGAAATTACTGATCTTCTGTGCAGATTACGGCTGTACTGAGAGACATAAGAAAGAAAGTAATGTATTGTTTCACAAATAAATGATCATTTAAAATTATGCCTTTAAAAATATTGCATTATGTAAAATACTCTTTCGTGCAGATTATGTCTGCTAGAAATATAAAAGAAAACACAGAAGTTTAATTAGAATTATTTGATGCGAAGGTATTTTATCGTGTTAGATCCATAGTTATGAAACTGTCCCTCAATGCCAAAGAGAAATATCCATAAAAATAAGTATTCTTACATTCAGAAATATTCATTCGTTTTCATTTAAGTCTATTGAAAATAAATTGGTTATATTCGAGTAGAAAAAAATGATAATTACATCTCTCTATTTAAAATTTAAATAGTTCAAAGTTCATAATGTGTTGTATTTTATTTACGGCCATTTGGCACCTAAGACTCTGGTCGGGATAGGAGAGGGGAAAGGATTCGGGAAGGTGTTGGCCAGCAGGTCCTATGTTAAAGGTGACATCCCTGCATCTGCCTGGTGTACCTGAGCAAAAAATCTGGAAAAACCTCAGTCAGGATGGTCAGCCACTGGAATCTTAACCGATGACCTCCCGAATGCTACACCAACGCTCTACCACTGAGCTACAGCGGCTCAGTAAATAATGTGCTGTTTAAAAGACGTTAAATTATTAAGAACAACGATGATGATGGGTGTTCTGCCCTATGGCAGATCTTGACCTGAAGGTCCCAGAGCTAGGTGAACCAATGGTGATTTGCCATTGCCTTCCATCGCATGAAGATAACGTCCTAAGGATGGGGTCTACAGTTTAACATGGGCCCCCATCCACTTGTGTCCCCGCCGGAAATCGAACCAGGGACACTTTGATTACACTATTAAGAAAAATAGAAACATAAATTTAACATAACTACAAACCTAGATAAGAAACTCTTCTTATCGATCGCCCTGATCGACATTAAAAATGCTCGTGAATTCTATATCCTACCTACGGTCCTACAGTCGGACACAATAATATACTTAATAGATGTTTGTATTGTTTATGATATAAAGTTAAAACAGAACATTTGAAAGCTAGAAAAATGTCGTTTTTAATAGTTTTAAGACTTTTACCCTAAATTTAAATACACTCTTCTTCATTCTTAAATAACTTTTCCGGTATCTTCTAAGCTAACCAAAGGAAACCAGATATTTTATTTTGTGATCTCTATAATGTCACTTTCGATAGCTAGTAGAACTTAAATATCA
>JAGDQP010023476.1:0-11123 GCA_022664845.1 Lepisma saccharinum
AGGCGAAAGTCGGACTCCTGCTTTAGGTATTACCATCAACATTGGTGTTCTGCCGAAACCGGCAGGTCCCTTGATACAAGTATATCTATTTCCTTATACGATACTATGCTTTACCGTTTGGTTTAGTGTACGATTTATCTTCCTTAATACTGTCAAGAAGTTTCATTCTTCTTCATCTTTCCCCTTTTTCTTTCAACTATTCATTCAACTGCATACAATCCCTATGTAACCAATATCCTTATCAATTTATTTTTATCTCTATTTTGTCTCTAGTGTTGTTCGTCCCTTTATCGTCAGTCCGGTTAATTTTTGTGTTTAGCTGATATTTTGTACTCTTCTCCATGTTCACATTTAGAAGGCCTACGCCAATAGGGATCTGTGAGGTCATGACTTAGTAGTCCAAGTCCATTCTCGACTTTATTTCTTTTTCGCACTTCATATACACACTTACAAAGCTTTTCACATACCTGTTATATCCTCCCTTTTCTAGTTTTGATGTTTGCAGTTATTTCATTTGTCCGTAGATAAGATAAAATAAAATTAATTGTATGGGCGGTAACAGCACTATGGCTTACGCCCGTCCCGGTCATTTGTCCGTATCACAGCTCCTGTTTTCATTACACTTATCCTGTAGATGTTAAAATAACATGAGTTTCCATACTCTGTGTCAGTGCTTTTATTGAGTCTCATTGCTTAACAATAGAGACGAGTTTATGAGACCTCGCAAAGTATACCCTCATCTAAGTACAGCTCTTATGATGTGACGACGCCAGTCCGTCAATAGTTATGGAGTAAACAGATCTAAGCTCAGTTGACTGAGGGACAGGACATACCCTGTATATGGTTATGGTTACAATAATAAAAAAAAACTAGTTTGTTTTTTTGAACGAAACTTGGAGCACCACTTGCTTGAGCAACACTAAAGTCTCCTTTTCGAAATTTGGATTAGGTTTATGGGGTAAAGTAGCAGGAGGAACTGGGGCGAGCGGAGGGAAGGTTGCGATGTTGTCAATTTTCCTTTTCCTGCCTTTTCCTTCTGTGAAATAGTGAGCGTGGCTAAAGAGGAGCGGATTCGCGGAAGGAACAATGGGAGAGGGATTCTTAGGCCTTTTACTTGACGATAATGAAGGTAGTGATGGCAGTACTTTCCGCGCTAATTAACTTCCCCACACGAGAGTAACATGTCTTGTACACCTCCAGCTAAAGAGATGAAATGTTGCCCCATTGTGTTTGACGGAACGACTCTCTCTTCTATGTTGGTGAACACACAAACGGGATATCCAGGTACACTCTTTCGAGATTTGAAGTTTACTTCGCTGGTATTGATGCACTCTGTCTCAAACTTTCCATGACTTCTCTTTAGATCTTAATTCATAACCATAAAATAAAACACGTACAGATGATTGTTGCTGAGGGTTCTGAACACATTTCAGTGGGTAGACTTAGAGGTCTTCTTTCAAAAATCGGACTATAGTATAACAAAACTTACGAGGGTGGAAGAATAAGTATGAGGACAACTATTGAGGAAATCTTAATTTCCCACATTGTTACAAATTTTACGAAACATTCCTGGAAGAAACCAGGCAATCATAGCTGCCTGGAAATTTCTAGAAACTTTCTAATAAAACAAAACCTCCATCATTCAAGTTTTCAGAAATGCTGGTAGCAAAAGAAGAAAAATAGAAGCCTCAAGCGAGATTTGAACACAGAGTGTTCAGTTAAAAGTCCAGTGTCTTACTGACTGGACTAAACTGTTAGTTATAAATTATTAGATGAAAACAGTATAGAGGATCGGAAATACGTTGCCCGTAGTCCGAAAACTGCTAAAGTGCGTGATCAAAATGGCAGCACCAAACACTTCACCAGAATTGCATGTTTGGTTTCGATAAGAACACCTTTTTCATCCTGCGCATTTGCGAACAACATACGAACTTGACAACTTCCAGTACCACAAAAGAAATATCTCGGTGTTATTCCAAGACTACTGCAAACACTATCATTACAGATTTCGATACTGGGAGAGTAGTTTTTTACACTTAGTACTGTACAGTATTTGCAAAAAAAAAATTGTTTTACACCGCATGATAGGCCTATTTGAAATTGGCGGCTTCCTGTAGCATGTAGTGGATGTGCACTTTAACTAATCCAGGCGAATTTATTTCTCATGTACCTCAATCAGATTCCATGAAATTAGTAATGGCGGCAGGAAATGGATCCGACAACTACACGAGTAGAGCTGATAATTGCAATGTTTTTTGCTTCGCTTCAATGATTCTCACTCACCTATTAGCGAACAATAAATACTTCAAAGGTCTCTGACTCTTTGACGTAGAACCTTCGTTGTTTCTTTATGGTCAAGTGCACTTCTGCTATTGTTCTAGAATGTGAAAGAAAACATAATTTTTTTCAACGATTCCCATTGGATGCAACTTGCAACATAATTTATTTTGTCCATACTGAATACAGAAATGCATGTAAACGTCCTTCAGAATGCAGTGGCAAGGGCAATTCCCTCTTTCAAGACACCCTGAAAAATTCACCTGGGTTCATGACACAGTGGCCTTGAAGCATGAACAGATTATGCACAGGATGTAGCATTTACAGACTGTCAATTAGGTAGGTGGTCATTTGAATCTTTGTGTCAGATGGTAATGATAACGAGTATACCAAGCCCTCGGGTTCAGTGGTGAAGATCGTTCACTACGAGTCGGCACTGAGTAGGCGGTGTGTACAAATCTTGGTCATGACGGCCATTTTGATTTATGATATTCTTTATTTTTTTTCCCAGGCACACTGCGCAAATTCTGGTATGATACCTTGAATTAAGGACAGAAATATCTCCTCCTTTATTCTCACACGGGCTGAGCGAGAGCAAAGAAAAAATACATGCTCTAGTCAACGATAATATGAAGCGCAGCATTTTATATTTCAAATAAGAAGTCTTGGATGCTTTTCACATAGGAAACGATGTCATTGATATGAAATATTAGCATAACGTTGCCAGTTTCCATCTCCTTATCTCCGCAGGACAATACCCATCTACTATGGGAATTTTGAATTTTATTTAAGGCCTTTAGGCAACTTTGGTTCAGCCCGAATGGATGATGATGGGAGATTGATGGAATGAAGTAAGTGTGAGGAAACAGCACACGGTGTTTGTCCACCACAAAGCTCACATGGTGCGAACCGGGATCGAACCAAGGACCTCATATACCAGAAGTGAGCGCTCTACTACTGAGCTACCGCGCCCCATCTACTATGAATTCACAACACTAGACCTGCATCATACCAGGCAAATGCCGGGATGGTACTTACAAGCTAGGCCCTGGTCAACTAACTCCCAGTGTTGTCAACACATAATATTCTTGACCTTCAAATCAAGACGTCAAAATCCGTCAAATTCCGTCATTTTTTTTTTTTTTAAAGAAAGGAGCCCAAAAGGAAACAAAGCAAAAGATTTTTCCTCGTCGACTTTAATTATAGTAACTTTTCGGTGGGTTTTCTCGGGGTGCTCCCGTTTCCTCCCGCTTCCTTCATTCCAGCAATTCATCCCATCATCATCCATACGGCCTGAGCCATAGTTGCCTAAAGGCCTTCAAATAAATTCAAATTCAAAATTCCATCACTATCTTTTTCTAGTTCTGCACTTTGCAGCTGCACGTCTAAAGGTCAGGCAACTATGAAATTCACGTGGTTTAACATAAGAAATTCACGTGGGTATCAATTACGATACGGTATATTTACAAGGAAATAATTGATATAGAAAACAGAGACCGAGTCATATGGTCACTAGTGTCAAATATAGGCCTAAATCAAAAGAAAAAGAAAATATTTTTAAAATTTACTATAAATTTTTAACAGCCCAAAATTCCTATCAGAAAATCCGTCATACATCAAACTCATTTTCTTCCTGTCCTCGAAGCTAAAATTCTGTAAATTTTGACGGAAATTCCATCAAGTTGGCAACACTTCTCCCTCACCTTATCCCGGACTAAGCCTGAGATGCCTAATGGACATAAATAAATTCAAATATAATACTGGATCTGCGTGATTGGACAGAGTTAAAGGTCTTTACAAAAACAGAAGACTTTACATGAAAAAGAAAGAAAGAAAAAACGGCATAGTAGTGTTTGTTGCTTTACCATTTTCTATTATAAGCTTTTACTACAACTGAAGCTTTTACTACTACGTACAAGTGACTGCTCGTACACTTTTTTTTTCTGTGTAGTACTTGCGATAAGGATGAAGAAGGAGTACAACTTTCGCTTTAATTCAGTGTATCATTCATGTATTTGGCGGGTGTGACTGAGGAATAGATTCATACCTCGCGCTTGCGACCTAGTGTACGGTGACCAGAATATTTCATTCTATACGAATTTAGACTAAATTTCGACAAAGCAACTAGCAATGACCCATAACTTTAAACAGTGTACACTTTGGGCGATTTTTTATCACATGAGACATTTAGTATTTTTTGTATCACCAAACTCTTACAAAGTTGAAACAGAACACGAGCAGAGCTGGATTAAGGGGGGAGTCTAAAGTATGGTTAGTATACGTACCGTAAAATACAGGGTCGTACTTTTTTCAGCATTTTGCCCCGGTATCCCGAAAACGTTTATTGGGACACTAAAATGTCCCGTATTTTGTCTATCCAACACAAACAACAAAGTTAAGAGTTATTTAGGTCAGTCGACAACGCGTCATCACAGTACCCAGCCACACCATAAAACTAACAGTAAATAACGTAATATTAACACCATTCGAGTGACCGTCCAAATCAATGTGTACTTATCACAATTTTGATACAGCATTTGACCACGAAACATTGATACAACGTTTGACCATTTTGATGGCCGTTCAAGGAAAGGAAAGAATGATGATTTTTATGTATTCACTGTAAAAATAGGAGACACAACGTTCATACATAAAATGGAGACAGCTGAGCTGCCTCCACATTTTGGATTAACCTACATTCAGCCAGTTTTCGGTTGAACGTTTTACTTTCTGTTAACTTTCAAAATGCGTGTATATATGAATGTAAAATGCATGTTGACTGTTCCAACGTATTTCATTCAAGCAGAAGAATAGATTTTTTAAAGTAGAAAAGAATAAAAGGTAATATTCCTTTAAAATAAAAAATAAGTTGAAGTGATCGGGTTTCGATCCAGGGTCCACAAGCACACTGGTCGGACACTCTTGTCACTTAGCTACGAAGGCAGTTGGTGTTTCTGGCTTTCCGAGTGATATATATAGCTAGGGTTTTACTGCGAAGGAGGTTAATCATTAACACGTTTATGATTTTACTACGAGGAATGTCTCGTGAAAAAAGGAGAGATACGTTTGCTACAGTGTAAAGATTTATACCTAACTTAATTTATCTTTCCGCCAATACAATCCTTGCCGTTCTCGGTCCACCAGTGAACTGTTTACTATTCACAATGTAAAGGCAATATAAACACTCAAAATGGCGGGACGTTCAGTGACAAGCAAGTAACGTTACTTCTGTTACTGGATTATAGAATATCCAACTAAGGTTTAAACTTCATCCACAAAAGTACGTAACCTCAAAATTGCCAGTTTACCTTACACTTCGATTAGAAAATGACCGAGTTTTAAGCGTAAAATCAGTTGAACGTTCACGAACAAATCACTTTGGCCAGTTTCAGCCCATTTCCAGTTAACGTTAAGCTATTACAAAGAAAATGTTTAACTTTAAAATGGAGTTAATTTTACCAATCTTTCCACGAAAAGGCTTACACTATATCCACGTTTAAGAGTAAATACAACAAAACGCTAATTTTCGACTTTTGTTTCTCCATAAAGCGGAGTAACTTTCATCCATTTCGTGTTTCCACTTTTTACAGTGTTGCAATCAAAGTTAGAAAAGGTATTAAAAGTTAAAGTCGAATATTTTGATTGATTGCTTGTTTTTCTGCTTTTTTCTTCTATGAATTGCTAGAACAGCAGGAAGACGTCAATCTGAACGAAACCAAAGTCTACATCTCGTCAACAATTACCTTAACCTTTAAGGGTTAATTTTATTGTTTATTCCGAATATTGTGAACAGTGTCTGAAGTAGAATAGCAAATCGGTACATTTGTATGTTTATGAGAACAGGTTTCTCAAGGGCACAGTTCAAATTCAACATTCTACTTAGTAGACATTTTAAAAGTAAGAGTGGTTATAAAACAAACCTTACATTACACATACTTTAGATTAAACTTAGGGACACTTTTAGAAACAAAAGTGTTCCGTATTTTTGTACAAAAATATATGAATCCTAGTCTATAGAGGCTGCAGCCCAGGTCCTCCACTAATTCAGGGACCCCGCCGAAGGTAAATCAGTTAGTTTTACGAGTACAGGGGATATCAGGGGCTCTAACAGAATCTTTAGTCCAGGGCCCCCAAATAGCTTAATCCAGCTCTGAAAGGTAACTTTTTTATTTACAGACACAACGCTAACTTCTTAAACCTCAGCACTTATATCAGTAATTTACAATAGGGTCCGTTTTGTAAGGATATAAAAATAATTTGGCTTGATATTCATTTATAGCTCTATCCTTTTCTTCTTAAGCTATATTAAGAGAACAACAGAACGCTGTATTATAAGCGTGAAAATAATACTGTAACTTTGATTTATGCTACTGGATAAGTGAAGTTACAATAATCAAAAGAAAGTTACATAATGAAGAGCAAAACGTTTATGTTCCATTGATAAAAACATGGTAAAGAATGATGAAATTAGCTCCCACACTTTAAAAGAAAATGCTGTGTTAATGTAACACTTTTCGGTGTCCCAGGGTGACCACTACTTTCTTGTGTTAAATCAACACAAGAAACGGTGTTAATATCGGCGGTTCAGTACAAAGAATTTGTTCTCAATGTTGATTCAACACTGTGATAGTGGTAGTATGATACTATCCGTTGTGATGAATCAGCATTTACAACTCATCCATTGTGCTGAACCACTGAAATCAACACTGTTTGTTGTGTTGATTTAACACAAAAATGTGGTGGTCACCTTGAGACACCGAAAAGTGTTAAACACAGCCATCTTTTTGTAGTGCATGATGGATTTGCGAGAATAACTGTGAATAAAACTATATAAAGAAAACTTAGTCCATACTGCCATTTACCAATGATAGGTCGAAAACAAAAACGTGTACTATAATCTCTACTGCTGCTTATGAATTGAATGCACCCAGTCATGTAACATTATACAGAAACGCTTTCCATAAATGTATGAAACTTATGAAGAGTGGGCCGCGCTGGCTGAATCGTAGAGCGCTTACCTCTGGCGTTTGTCGCTCGAGGTCGTGGGTTCGATCCCTACTTACGTCATGTGGGATTTGTGGTGGACAAAACACCGCGTGCGTGAATTTTTCTCGGGGTTCTTCCGTTTCCTCCCACTTTCTTCCTTACATCAATTCTCCCATCATCATTCATCCGGCCTGTGCCAAAGTTGTTTAAAGATCTCAAAAATTAAATTCTAAACTCTAAAATTGTATGTAGAGTGCGTTTCTTACACATTTTACGTTGATTTTCAAATGAAATATCTGCAAAGGGTTGTTCAATAGCTAATTGTTGGAATTGTAATTTCTTTGTTTCTGTCTGTTTTTTAGGTCAACAAGAATATCCTGACAATTCTTTGACATCCCATCTCTTCCAAGATGGCAGGAAACCAGATACAGCTTTTCAGCGATATCGAAATAGTCGTCTAGGCGGAGAATTTCATTCCGAAATTACCAGTCGATCATTGACCGACTGCTTAGATGAATGCCTTCGCCAGGCCAGTTTCCAATGCCGATCCGCTGTCTATAGTGAAAGAATAAAAACTTGCAGATTGAGTCGTTACAGCCAAATAGATGGAATGAGGCTTATCTACGATCCGGAATTTGATTACTACGAAAATCTAATGAGTAAGTAACATTATAAATAGTCACTTTAATGTGTGTATGTAGCTAATAGCTATGAATCGGTTTGTTACCTACCATTCGTCTGTATACAGGTATACTGTATATACGCGTGTGGGTTTGAAGTGATTGCTGAAATATCTTTTTAGGTTTCTGAATGTTTTGCATTCAACCAAATATGAATTGATGAAAAAAAGTATGATTTAATAATATAATGCTTGAGAAGTAGCTGCAATTTTCGAGATATATCCCATTGCTGCAATGGAAGGGGTATTCAAATAAATTATGAAGTTTCATTTGACTCACTATATATTATAAAAGTGAGATTAATTTAAAGTCAATTTTTGACCCAAAAATTTTGCCTCTCTACATCGACTCGTCGTATTGTGAGACAGGAAAGATTTATGAACAAAAGACATGTTGACGTGAGTACGTAAAAAGTGTAATTCCATCACAAAATTCACAGTAGTGATTTCTCGATCCGGTTGGGAATGCGTGACTCTTTGCCTTGTAATTGAGGTCTAGGTTCGGTTCCTGAAGGAATGTGTTCAACTTTTAGTTTGAGAGCCGCCACCCCTTTTGACACACTCAATCAGAAGCTTCCGTAGTATGTTATAGTCTCTTAAACTTTAAATGCCATGAAAATGCATTTGCAGGAAACAAGCTAAGATGAGCAGGCAACTAAGATGGTTATCTCAGATGGGGGAGAAAGAAATACTAGACCTAAAGTATATTCCATTGTGGTTGGTAAATTGGAGGGAAAGATGCCGTTGGGGAGACTGAGACGTTGTTGGGATGACAATATTAGAAGGGATCTTCGAGAGTTAGATGTTCGTGGTGAAAATTGGCTTGATGTTGCCCAGGATAGAACCCAATAGCAAACGTTTGTTCCTGCGGCGATGAACTTGCGAGTTTCGCAAGCCATAGAGTTCGTTAGTTGTATGATGTTTCTAGTGGTACTTATATTTTCCTTTTATATCGCACTTTACAAATACTTAAACAGTTCTGTAATCTATTTACTTGCTTCGATTAAATTCAGAACCAACCCCTTGAGTCCAGTGGTGAACGTCGCGGGCCTCAGATCGGGAATCGAGAGGTACATGAACTGTGGTTTTCCGGAGCTTTCCTAAGTTGACCAGGTGAAGGCCGAGATGGTACCTCAGATAAGCCCTTGCCTCTTTCTAAACGCTGTGCCGGGAGAGTGATCGTCAAACCTTAGACGTGACGGGCTTAGTTCGAAGCTACTGTATCTTCTCAGCCCATATACATGAAAAAAGTAAAATAAAACTAACGTGCAATTGCGAGTGTTTTCTAAACATTCAGGGGTAACTTAACAGGAGTAACGCTCGGATTCACGCAAGTTATATGTGCTTTAGTACGAACTTGTCACGGATTAGCTATGTGCGTATTTATACTTCCACTTATGTGCTCGAGTGTTTGTTGCTAATACGAGAAGGAATAAGAAGTCTTGATAATAAAAGAAACCTTATTGAAAAAAGATGATGTCATGCCTTCTGACTACGCAACAGTAAACTGAATGTGAGATAAGAAAGGACGAGAAACCTTTAAAACAGAAAAGTGAAGATTTTGATCTCTATAATAGTATATACAGGTGCAGCAATTTACGAAAAGGGTTTTAGTAATGAGATGGAACAAGAGGTTAAAAGGCATGAGTGAATGCATTGATATTTCTGCTCCCCAGGCTTTTTTTTTTTTTTACAATGACAAATCCTAACACAGGCAAAATCATTTTCCTAGTGAACACGAATCAACCAGTTCTCCACAGGGTTAATGGAGTTTCTATCCCACCCCAATATTTCTATTCCTGTCCGAATAGTTCTTAAAGACTAACAATAAATAGCTTCCTGCTGAAGATGGAATCAAGTTAAGGTGACCAGATTTTGAAAGTAGCAAAACGGGACATTTATCTAACTTCCCTAACGAAAAAACGGGACAAAATAAAATGACAAAATGAATACACTGTAATGTTAGATCATTAACACTGATGATCTAAAACTAATAAATAAATAGAATAGTAAGGTATGTGTACTTACATATGATAACATGTACCATTCCTTCACATCCGCCTTTATTCATATTTTGTCGATGAATGTATTTTCTTCAACACATCCTTCTTTTCACACAGCATTTAGTAAAAGTCGGCAAAGGTGTGAGTGAAATTAACCTTATTAACCAACATGGCTTTCAAAGTTTGTACTAAAAGAGCGTTTTTTTCACTAATCCATTCACGAACGAAAATACTCGTTCAGTGAGGGCATGGCAAACAAAGAAGAAACTCCAAATCATTATGGTACGTTGTTGATATTAAAATGCGAAATAATTTCTACCCAACACTCGCTAGGAGATGATATCTCTGACTTCCATTTGTGCAGTATTTCTGAGGTAACATACTGCTTGATGTACACGTACTCATCGTACAGACCAGTCTTATCTATCTGAATTGAAGGAATCACTTCCTGAATGAAATATTGAGTCTTTTGTATTTCCATCCAAGGGGGTATTATTCCTTCTTCAAGTGTTACCCAAATGAAATGCTGTAAATTCTCCAGGGGTAAAATTCATTTACCTAAATATTCAGATGCAGTTTGATAGAACGTGCAGACATACTGTATAAATTTTGCAACTTCTGATGAAAGACCCACACACACACACACACACACACACTTTACAGTTTACCAAGAATTATTTTGACAGGTGATGTTACGAAACAGTCTTCACCCTTGGAAACTAAATTAGCCTTTAAACAATTCAAGACAAAAATCACCTCAAAAAGTGTAACTGCTTGACCTTCTATTCTTAGAACAGCAGAGTAAAATGTTGATGCTTGGCTGTGAATAAAATATAGCCATGCTTCTGACAAAGGATTTTTGAAGAAATGTTTTGATGAGAAATGAATATTTATTTTGTGATTCGAAAACTTCTGTGCCGATAAGAGATTTCAGTGATGTTGACATCAACAAATTCAAACATGATACTGTAACTCACACATTTGTCAAAAAACGGGACATTTTGGCGTCCCGTATCACGTCTGAAAAAAAGTCGGGACAGAGGTTTAAAAAAAGGTACTGTCCCGGCTAATACAGGATGTCTGGTCACCTTAAATCAAGTGCTAATGATGTTCATACCATTGCCCCGTGGACTTTTAATATCCATCACAACCCCGCAAATTTTTACTGGAAGGAATAC